>MU001832.1:0-100306 GCA_010093585.1 Melanomma pulvis-pyrius CBS 109.77
AACAACAGATACGATACTGTGAAGGAAAATTTCAGGAAAGAACTCTCAGCCAGAGAAATCCTACAGGATTATATAAGCGTGGGATACTTGATGCCTATGTTAGAAGATAACTGTTGAGGCTCAGCTCACGTGCTTCGCCAATGGCTGCTATTCCCAGAAGGGCTCATTTTACTAGCTATTTTCTCAGGTTCTGTGAATCCTTGTCATTGCTTACTCATTTCATTATGGCCTATATATACTGTAGTTAGTCCCTCCTTAATACAATCAACTCAGTTCCACTACTCCGATTTGCCCTCTATTTTACTCCAATCCTCCACAACAATAACTGAGAACATACATATCGCGCTTCTTATCGATAGGGAATTAGTAACGACATGTGGGATAGACATAAGTCTATAAGAAAACTTCTCTAGGTGTTTTCGTGGACCTCATCTCCAAGCTCGGAGAGCGCGAAAACGATACACGCCTTCTCTCCCGAACATTATCGCATTAGCGCTACTGATGTCAAATAAACAGCCTTTGAGCTTGCTGTTACTCTCTCTCTCTCTCTCTCTTTCATTCCTAGACGGCCCTACTAGTTTGAATCTACGTAGTAGTTGAGTCATCCTATCTTCATCATAGTATCTCAAAAAATCCAAACACATCCAAACGGACATGTAAAATCAGACATGTTTATGTAGGATGTAAATAGTCGAACCCATTTAGCGAAATACCATTATCAATTACTTTTATTATCCAGACGAGCTATGTAGCGCTCGATTGGTCGATATTATGAACCAACTCTTCACCTTGGTCCCTTGACATGTCGCTTTCCGTATCCCTTGCCCTTGAAGATGTTCATCTTGACAACGAACGCACCACGATCAATGGTGTTGACAACAATAAACCCACTAGGGAATGTATAGTGGCTCCAAGTACCGAAGTCCCAGACAGCGTCGCCGCCACCAGGTTGATTGTCATCTCCAGGGTACACATCAAAGTACGCAATCTCCTTGACGCCCTTACCCGATGGCTGCCTCGGGATGGAGCTGACATCGAGAATGCGAAGACCAGCCTGGTAGTTGGATTGGTAAGCAAGTCCGTCGTGGATGAATTGGTTGTGGTCGACAGAGCGGACACTGGACTTGTAGTATCCGGTGTTGGTAGGCTTCTCGAGGTTCGTGATGTCGAAAATGTAAGTGACAGGGAATCCATCCTTCGCAGGAGACTCTGGGCTTGTGCGGTTAGGGTCAAGCACACCCTCGTCTAGCTCGTCATCGAGGACGAGGTGCGTTTGCCAGTTCGGGTCAATGATCCAACCTTGGTGCTATATAAATGTCAGCTGAGTAAGCGAACCGCTTTGGGAAAATCGTACAGTGTAAGAAGCTCCCTTGTACGGGGTCCTGGAGATGATGGAAGCGGCTTGAGGCCCATTTTTGTTGGTCACGTCGTAGATTGTCAGAGTATCTTCATTATACCCATAACAGATATCACGGCCATAGTACTTCTTGTGGGGTCCACGGTAGACGATGCACTGTGCGTCGTGCACGTAGCCGTCCTGGGGCGCGCAACCAGGGGAGTAAGGCTTGGCAGGGTTATCCATATTGATAAAGATAAGCCCGCCTGCACAAGAGGTGTTGCGAAATTGGGCACCGACAGCAACGGCATAACCCTTTTCCTCGTTCACAACAACGTTATGGGAACGTCCAATGGGTAGGTCTTCAGATTAATGTTAGCCTTGGACATGTCAGAAATTGGGGGGATGGGTTTTCGCTTTACCTGTGAACAGGCCAGTGAGATCCGTGGCAGTAGAAAAGACCTTTGGCTTCTTCGGGTCCACCTTGAGGAGTTTCTTCAGGTCGAAGATCTGCACATTATGACCTAAGCCCTCAGAGCCGACAATGAGGTAGTCGCCAAGGGTTTTAATCTCGCGCCAAATTACTGGCGTAGCTTGCGCTGGGAGACGGCCAAGGTAGACAAGCTGTCCCTTCTTCGTGACCTCAGCAAAGGCAGCGCCGTCAGTTTGACCGATGGCAATGAACTCGCGGCCACGATAGGTCCAACCCCAGGAGCCCGAACCCTCGCCGCCGTTGCTACCTAGCTCCTCGTGCGTCTGGAAATCATACATATCCTGCACTGCGTTAGACCATGATGCACAACTTTAGACAGGCTCGATATATCAAGACGTGTGGTGCACTAACGATGTTCTTGCACTTGTAAGTCTGGTCGGCGTCGCCTTTTACAGCCACGGCCTTCCCATCTTTACAGGGTATGAAGTCTTTGTTGCCCTTGTGCTTGTGCCAGCCGTTCCATTTCTTGTTGTCGTAGTGGCCAGCTGCCTTGTGGTATGCCCACGCAGACTTGATTTGTCAGTAGATGGTTGCAGACAACAACGGGAAAATGATCAAATACCTCTTTCCCCTCCATCATCCTCGCCATGACCGCGCCGGACGTGTACTCCTCCTTAGAGTACAAGGCCGCCGAGGCCATCGGCAGAAAAACCGAAGCGATAGTAGTGAGCTTCATCTTTGCAACGAGGTATGCGAAAGACGTGCGGACGTTGCACCACAAACGCACCAGCAGTGCGGTATGCCTTTATATCCTCCCCCCCCCGCGATCGCCATACATCCATGCCATGATACCTTCCTATCGCAGATAAGTCGAGCACAAGAGCTCGTGTCTGGGAATACCCAAGAATGTTCTACAGCCTTGGGAAAGTCTTGGTGTTTGCTCTTGGGTGGGTGCTCATTTGTCGTGTTCCGCCTTGGCGCCGAGGGGCATATGCGGACGAGGATTAGGTTTTCTGGGCAGGTACACCAACGGTAATCGCCCAAGTCTGATTGTCCCGACTCCACGAAGAAAAGTAGCGAAAGAACGTGCTTGTAGGATCGGAGAACACCATCTCTCCTTGGCCACGGTATCACGTGCATCTTGAGAAGCAGCTGATAAAGCGGAGGCGTGGCTGGATGAGGAAGGTCAGCGAGCTGCCAAGTAATTCCGCTCCCAGATACCAGGATGGACGGGGACGAATACCAGGATCTAATCATCAAGTGTAATTATCCACCCTTTTGAATCTAGCGTCTATGCGATGGTCGAGGAGATATATCGAGGCCCTGGTAACATCGCATTTCCAAGCTGCCAAGGTATGACGGTGCTGAGCTATTCGAAATTCGTATGACGGCTGGCAATTTGTGTCGCTATCTTGAGGAGATGCCTAATTCGACCCAGTTAGCATGGCCCTTGGGGGCCGCTCTTTAGGTCTTGGGAGAAATAAGCAGGAGAATTTCCATGATTTCTTCTTGCGAAAGCTAGAGCAGACGCCTGCCTAAGAGGAAATAAAGCCACAATGAATTATGTTGATTTATGTTTTGGGACGTCGGGCAGTCTTCGATCTTAAATGTAATACTAGAAAGATCTAGAGTGGTAAGCAAGTATGAGTGCCAGCTAGGAGGGAGGTATAATTAGGAATGTAACTAACATTAACAATTGTTACTCGACGATTGAATCATACCACACCTCACGAACCAGAAACAAAGTCCTTTCAAAGACCAATAACTCCCGTACCTATACCTACACAACGTCGAACGCTCCCATTCAGCGACGATCCCCCACCTCTTTCTCATCCTCTCCCACAATTCACATAGCTCCCTCCTTCTCCTCCTGCTTCATCACCTCTCCATCCTCATCTCACTTCTTATAAAAATGGTCTCCACGCTCCGGCCATCCAAACCCTTTCCCCTCCAACTCGTTTATGTCTGCCCCGCACCACCACCACCGACTCCTCAGTTTCTTGTTTGTCAGCTTGATTTTTACTTTCCGCCTTTATTCGCCCGCGCGATCAATCTGATCTTTCTTCATCTTGTCTTTAATTACTAGCAGGGTGAAGATTGGAGAGTAAGAACCTCCCATCCATTTCTCCTAATGTCCCTCCCGTCCACGAGACTGATTCGCCACACCTTTCGGATTCATTTCAATCATTTCCCGGCCTCCGAAAATGTAAGAGGTGCTGTGCACTTTATATTGCTATAAGAGTAGCTGGGAATAGATTGGAAAGGCGTGAAGAATGGGCGGATATGGTAACGACACGAGGTTGTTAGGGGTCCGATCTAAAGTTCAACATCCCTACTTGAGCTTGGTGCACAGCACCAGGTGTAAAAGTGGAAGGGTAACATTCTGCACTGAGCAGGGTAAAGAATACAACTCTGTATTTTCTCTCAAGTCAATTAGTCTTATCATAATCCTCTGCTTGCTTGGTAGTCATCTTAAAATTGTCACCTAGTTTTCTAATTCCTTCTTGTAAGCCCACAAATCCAACATCAAAACTTCCACTCCGAAAAAAAAGCCCCTAACACTTCCCGACACCTCTTAAAATGCCCTCAACGTCTTCGCCTTCGCCAGCTCCGCTTTCGCAGCCACACTCGTCCCATTAACCTTGCACAGCCTCCCATTCTCATTCGGGAGCCCATCCACACTCTCAACAACCCACCCCTCACTGCCAACCGAATTAACCGCCCAAAACAATGTCTTCGGGTCCCAATCACTTTTGACTTGTAGCAATTTAGTATACTTGTCGCCCCAGAAACTCTGCTGCCAATTTGGCTCTAACCGATCCGCTTCGTTCAAGTACGACCCCGAGCCGGGAGTTATATCACGCCATTTCTGCATCGTGCCGTTGGTGAAGGACGATCGTGCGGACAAGATGGCGGACTTGGTGCTGGGAAGGTTCCAGCGTCGCCCTGTGATGGCATGGATGACGGCGCTGCGCCAGGCCGGATTTACGGCGTTGTCTGCGTTTCCGCCGCGGGCGAGAGTGGGTGCCATGGTGAAGCCGATAATAACTTGGCCGGCCTCAACGGTGTCTTTGAAGACTTGGAAGGTCACGTTGCGGCCTGTTTCGGAGGCGAAATTGGAGCGGGGGAAGAGGCGTGAACCGAAGGCGGTTTGAACGTCGGATTGGGGTTCTAGGGGAAACTCGGCCTGCCAGGCGGCGTAGAAGCCTTTATATTCTGTGACCTTGGGGGAGAAGGGGATATTGAGGGAGGTTAGTTTCGATTGGAATGTTGCTAGCAGCGCTGTAGTTTGTGCGGCTGTTTTGTTTGGTGCGAAGAAAGGTTGCATTATAAAGGTGACACCTTTCCCGTCGACCGAGGGGATTAAATTCCAGTAGCTATAGGTCGCGCCGTCGTCGGCATACTTTGGAGAGTTGTCGATGAAGGCTTTGGCTGCCGCATAGACCTTGTCTTTCCCGATCTTGGTGCTGTCTAGTGTCCATGATGCTGTCGTGATTGGCAAGTCCTTATATGCCTTAACCGTCACAGACGTTACCACACCAAAACTTCCTCCACCACCACCGCGTAGTGCCCAGAATAAATCTGAGTTGGTTACGGAGTTCGCGGTGATGAATTCACCGATTGGTGTGATAAGTTCGAAGCTGAGAACATTATCCGCGGCCATTCCGTACATCGAGCTGAGAGGAGAGTGCCCGCCACCTTGAATGTAGCCACCCATAACACCTACAGTCTGTACTGGTCAGATTGGAGGATAGTATTTTGTAGGGTTAACATACCTGGCCTTCTCCGGCAACGACTACAACTCCATGATCGTTGGCTGCTTTGTATAACTCAAAAGCTTGAACTCCTGCTCCAGCTTTGATTGCAGGTCCCTTATAGCTCGGCTCATCAGCGTAGCTATCGATAAACAATATGTCCTTCAATCCGTGGGTCCACAAACTCAACGACCCATACCCAGTCGACTTTCCAGAAAAGTCGTGACCTGTGTTCTTGATCACCAAACGCACTCCATCGTTTCGTGCAAAGTTGATACCGAGTTGCAGATCTAATACATTTGTAGCCTTGATAACATACGCCGGGTACCCTCCAATGGTGCAGTTCACGGTGTCGTAAATTGTGGGAGGTATACAAGTCAATCCTTGATAAATTGGTGATAGGATTTCTGTCGGGTCGTCAATGTGTGTGTAGGAGTTTGTCCAGTTCGTCGTCAAATCTTGGCACTTCGCATCATTTTTCGTGGCGCCGTAACATACAGATGATTGCGGCACCGTCTTGATGAGCGCAGTCGAGGAGCTCAATTTCGTGGCCAGCTTCGTCCACGCTTTATCTGAGGGCCATTTCCCATCCTCAGGGCCGTATCGACAGCGGGGTGCCGTTGTGTTCACTGCTGCTTCGGTAAAGACATCGTCTCCAAAGGCGAAAAGCTCCGCCTCTTCCGCTGGCAGAGATGCGACGTACTCTCGAGTCAGTTGGACGCGTTCGTACTTGAACAATGTTCTTGATTGTGATGGAGCCGACAGCAGCGCTGCTGCGAGGACAACCGAGGAGAGGAAAGGTGTCATACTGAAGAACTGTAGCGCTGACGCCACGGATCTGCAGATGTTGGAAACGCTGGGCATGAAAATCCTAAGGTATTTTGTATCATGCCAATACTCCAAGCCGATCGACCCCAGGAAATCTGTCTTGAATGTAAGAGAATGCAGAAAGAGACCAGACGGCTGAATTGGTCTTAAGGAATAGCATACCTCGTTGCATACCGACTATAAAAGCTTTTGCCGTGCCTGACGAACTTCGATATTGTGGGGAAAGACTTTAGATATCCGCAGATATTAATATGTGCAAGGGTCGGTTGCGTGGACGCCACGTTAATTGATTGGGTGACTGTTGGTTGGCAGCGGGAAATTTCCAACTCAGATGCAGGGAACCGGGTAGGAGTTTGTTCTAGATTCATCGTCATATTTAATTCTTTTCATGCAGACTATGATTGATCAGTAGAAGCGTTTTACAGCTTCGGCTCGAGAATTGAGACGGAGGTCTTAAGTTGGCGCAGAGCAGAACAATTGAGCGTATGTAAATTATAGTGGTATTATTAGCGACCAGGTGTAGACCGATTTGCGTGTGGTAACGTCGATGTGACTGAGGAATAAAGTACGTAGTATTTTAAAGTGTTGGAGTCGCCCCCGGGTATATTCATATATTCTAGATTACACGGATCGCGTCGCAGGTTCCGGAGCGCTGTCACGTGTAGGAACACATTACATATACGTATACGAATACTAGGTGGATATGTAAAGCGCACTGTCATATGTCAGGGCGATACCGAAACATTTGCACCAGCTTTGTTACTTGCCTAGAGACCTTGTGCGCTCTAAGGAACTTCGTAGAACGGAAGAGTGATCAAGAGCGACCTCTCCCAGTCTATAAGCTACTCATCGCCTAACGATGTTTTCGGCTCCATCAACAACCTCACGGCTCTTCTCGTTCGAGATCACATCACATTCACCTTCTTCAATGCGTGCCTCAACTTGCTCCTCTTTCCGCTGCAGTCCATGGTCCTTTACAAAGACCATAAGCACCACACAACCTCCAATTACCGCCACCCACATAATGAAAACGCTCCTCGAAGCGCTCGAATAGGCATTGAGTATATGATTGCGGGTCATTATATCCAGATTGGCGAGATTCGGTGTGGCAAATGTAGATTCGCGTATCGTGTTTGCGACGGATGTTGGCAAGCTCGACGGAAGATGAGAGTGTAGAGAGTTGGAATATATTGCGGAGGAGATGGCTAGCCCGATAGCTCCACCAAGTGACCGGATGAAATTGCGAGCGGATATTACGACTGCCCGATCGGCCTTGCTGGAGTGAGCTTGAGCGGCTACGAGTGCTAAAAGTATATGAGTATGGGTGTCAAATAGGGATCGAATAACCTACTTGGCTGGAACACGCACCCCACAGCTAAGCCCTCAAAGGCAAGAATGATAGATATGGTTACAATTGATGTCGTTCGGTCGAATAAAAGATGGAGTCCAGCTGTAATTGTCCACAAAGTGAACCCAATCCAAATTACTTCACCATAACGATTCATCCGTGAGATGTACAGGCCGGAAGAGGCCGAGGCAATGGAGACTGAGAGAACTAGCGGAACCAAAAGCGCCGCGGAAGTGGTAATAGAAAGTTGTCTGGCTCCTTGATAGTATATTGGTAGAAAATATAGCTCACTGTACCAGACGATGCCAATGAGAAGGTTCTGTAGCAGCATAGCCGAGAGAGGACCGCTCTTGAACAGTCGTACTAAGTCGTGTCAGCTATCGTCTGTTGCTTGAAAACGAATTTCTTACAAGGAATCATCGGTAACTTGGCTAGCTTCCACTCATTGAAGACGAAGGCAGCGAGGAACACAGCTCCAAGTGTCAACATTGAGATGACCAACGGGCTATCGACTTGGAAATGAGACCCAATGCCAGACACTGGGATGAGGAGAAGTATAGTACCGCCGGAACTGAGGATAATGCCAACCCAGTCAACCTTTGCAGTCATCACCCGCAGATCTTCTTTGGGCATGACCTGCGGCGGAAGCTTGAAAAAGAGCACAACGGCAGCCAAAATGCTAATAGGGCTCAACAGGTGAAAGGTATTCCTCCATGAGCTATGCTTGGTAAAGCCAGCCGCAATGAATGGGCCCAGTGTACTACCCAAACCTACCATGCTCCCAAGAATTCCCTGATATCTGCCAATGCGTGAGTTGAGAAGCGAGGCCATGGAGGCGAAGATGCACAAACTTTCCGCGGTCTTTTAGCGTGACAATATCCGACACAATGATCATAGACAAAGCCATGATACCACCATTCGCCATGCCAGACATGCCTCGAAAGGCATATAGCTGCGGCCCAGTCTTTGCAAACCCACAAAGGAGGTCTCCAATCGCGAGTATGGCAAGCATGCCGATCATGATGGCCTTGCGGCCAAACACATCGGAAAGGCGGCCATAGAGAACTTGGAACGCCGTGTTTGCGATCAACGACGAAGTCCCCGCCCACTCAATGGTCGAAGCACAGTTTAGTTCTCGCCCGATGGTTGGTAGTGCCACACCGATGGAGTTCTGATCGATAAAAGTGACGAGCAGCCCAAATGCGAGTGCTGCGAAGACGGTGATGAGCTGCCGTTTTGGAAGGAGGTTGGTCTGGTCATGAATCTCGGTGGGAGACATGGCAGATAAATGCTTGCTGGGGTAGGAGATGAGTCTCTAGAATTGACTCCAGCAACCGACAAGGCGCGACATTTTTTACTACAGCGATCTTCGGGCTGTCGCCATCGATAGTTCGGCTAGGAAGCTGGCGACATGGGGCAAGCGGGTTCTCAGTGCCGATATCCGGTCTAGGATAAGGAACCACATTGTGGCCTAGGATGTACCCGGAGAGTGACATGCTGTCCACAGTCTGATGTAGCCTTTTGAGGTCAGTGAGTTAATGTTTCGTCGAAGCCAACACCGTCACGTTCTTGAAGTATCCGCGGCCGGGGGCATGCTCATGACGCAGTCGAGCAGTGAATGGCTAGTATATTTTGTCAAGAAAGAGGTACGGAGAAAGGGCAATGCGGCAAATCTCCATGGCAGATGAGCCCGGGTGGGTGTGAGGTTGATGAAGGTTGCAGGCCGACGTAGGATGATGGCTTGGCATTATTAAATAGGTCTAGAGCAAAGATTTCAAGCCTCGTCCCAACGGCTGGCGAAGCTTGCTTGAACTTCAAGTGCTGAATCTCTGTTTATACGCATTTGGCTTCTTACGCTCCTGGCCCTAATCGTAGGGCCTTTCTTGTTTTTGCGAGTGAAGATAGTTTTGGTGATGGCGCAACATGTTCCGTTAGTGCGGAATTAACGGGCACCTCGGCAGCTCCCCACCGCGCCGTGCCGCCTCGCATCCTCATCTTTCACAACTCCCCATCTGTCACCATGTTCACTAAGCTTCTCAGGCCAATTCCTTACACTTCCCCGTATACTAATCTCGTATTTTCGTCTTCAATTGCCAAGTCGCTTCTTTGCTCAGCCTGGTGTAGTTCCCGGCAGTGCTCCTCCTAAGCGTTACCTACAAGCCTTTCCTTGGACTGCGTGTCCATATAGCGTTTCGCCATGTCGAGGTTATCGCCTAGTTTAAAGGCCCTCATCAGCGCCGCACATGCACGTCCTGGGCCGATACCTGCACCACGCAACATTGAGGCACTGTATAAGAAGATCGAGCAGGAGGCCTCTGCACGGAAGCTGGGACGGCCATCATGGCTTGCCTTATCAACCGCTGCGACAATGACGATGAACTCCCCCGACTCAATGCTCGCTCTCTTCAACTCGGCCAGCGCGTCGAAGCCAGCGACCGAAGGCGTAGCAATAGCGGAGCTCATGCGCGAAGTCGGACTCAAATGCATAGGTTTCAACGGCGTGGGTGCCCTCTGACCGTCCCACCTGAACGCCACTGACATCATGCTATAGGTCCCGCGAACAATCAACATGCTCAACGCCTTCCGCGCATCCCTCCCCTCCGCCATCGTCTCCTCCCTCTCCACCGAGCCTACGCGGTACCCCACGCCCTCGAACATTGACTCGATAAACACCCGCGGCCGTGCACTCTGGGACTCCATATACCGCCCGCTTGAGAATAAGCTCGAAGACAAGCTTGCAGACGCGCATCCCGACCTCCCCGTCTTCATAATCAGCGGCGAATACGGGGCACTATTTACAGATCCACCTCGTTCGACCGGCGCGAACGTGGGACGGATAACAACGAGTCTAGTAGCAGTCGCTTGTTTAAGAGCGCAGCAGGGAGTAGGCCCACAGGTCTTGAGCCATGTTTTTGGACTTAGAAAGGCGTGGGACGATGGCTCGTGGAAGGGGGAGCCGGACGCGGGAGAAGAGGAGGGCATAAAGTGGCTGGTTAGCGACGAGGGATGCGAGTGGGCGTTAAAGAAGGTGGACGAGGTTGTTGAGGCACTGGGTGGTGGTCACGGCACGACCTTTGCGCCGAGGGCGAAGCTGTAATTAGAACGTCTTACTATGTTACTTCAATTTTCACTTGAAACCACATTAAAAATTCGTTCTTGCCTGCTTCAATTAAATGTGTGCGCCTAATATCTTCTCATAAAAAACCTGGAGCAGTTCTCTAAACCATGAGCACGTATAGAACGGTCTGTTACTTTATTAGAGTGCCTTTATTAGAGTGCTTACACCACCAAGATTGTAAAGAGGTCGAGCAGTAATAGAAAATGTTGATGTGCACACTCTGTTGCGATCTAGTACTCTATTTGCTCTTCTAATGTTTTTGCTAGAATCTCACAGGTGATTAGCTGGCCTCGTTTCGAGCTCGATTACTCTCCGACATTCTGAGCGACTCTGATCTTGGATCTGCTTCTCTGAGTAAAGTGATAGATTGATCTTGTTCCATAAGCGAAGGTTCTCTTTCGTGTTATAAGAAGTTCTTAAATACACCTTCACCTTTCCTTGCAAACATTCTTTTGTCTATGTAAATGATCAAAAGTCGTCAAAAGACAAAATAAAAGCGCAAGGTCCGCTTACATAACCAAACTGTGCATTATCTGATGACTTGAACCCCAGATATGAAAGCGCGTGGGATACCCATTATCCGGTATCTGCGGGTTTATGGGCTTAGCGCAGGTCAGCCCTATAGCTATTGATATATACTCAAAAGTAACAGAGTACGACCCACACAGATTAAGGATGAAGCGAAATACTGAGATACTACTCACTCTCAAAGCATAAAGCGTTCCCTCAGTCAAATTAAACGGAGTCATCAATCCCATATGGTCCAAGCTCATTCTCCACATTTGCGTCTCCCACCCGAATTTCGCCACATCATGCATAATCAGGATGAAAAGGGCAAGCATTAGACCGGTGTACATGAGTGTGCGATGCGGGCGACCAAGCAGCTGTTATATCGATTAGGACCACTCCGGTAGTATAAGCCTTACCTATCTCATCCCACTCTAGCAGCTGTGGTTTTTCCCTCATCTCGCTCGGGAGGTTTGAATGCCCTTTTCGCTCGAATGAACTATATGTGGAGTAGATAGAAAGGCGGGGATTTTACAGCTGTGTCACGACTCGCTGATAGGATAGGCTTATGTAGGCGTGTATAGCTCATTGGTAGGTTCAGCACTTTGAAAAGCGTTCTTAAACAATGCGTTTTGTTTTGCTAACGAATGTGTCCTGTTTAGCAGTTCGTGGTTGCTAGTGCAGAATTTGACCTCGAATAGCTCGCTCATGGCTGTCAACTCAACTTCGTAAAATTCGATGGTCATGGCATGGTGCAATACAAGAGTAGGCTCGTACTCGGCATCAACGAGGTCACGGAGCATTATTTGCAAGGCTACGATCCTTGGCATGGAGTAGTGTTTTAGTCTACATGTTCACCTTACCCTTTTGGGCGAAACACCGACATCCTTAGCCTCAGCCAACCGCCGACTTCATCCATCCTTTCAACGCCAACTTTTCGCGTTCAAGGCCCTTATACTAAAGTTGCAAGTTCTGTGCACGCCGAACATATGAGCATACAAGCGCTGCGGATCCCGCAATGTATCTGTCTCTGCCAAGCTCCTTCCAAACGTGTGTTGCCTGATCTTCCGGAGACTCCAACACGACTGGAAACAATCCCCACAATGCCTTAGGCCATCCGCACTGTTTGACACAAGACTCACCCAAGGATATCATAACCGAATCAACGTTTCGCAGTATGAAATCATTGGTCACGGTTTGTCTTCTAGACGTTTGGAGGCGATCTTGGAAGCCATGTGCTTGACTTCCGCTTCTGGATGGGTATGGCGTCCTCTTGGCGTTCTGTTTGATGTATAGGCTACTGTATTGTGAGAGAATCCGCCGTCACGGATGTACCAAGAAGCTTGACAATGCTTAGTGGGAAGTTTGACATCTTCCGTGTAGCCGTTCTTCCAGAAGATTTCTGGGTAGGGCAGGTTTGGGCGAAAATTTGTGGCTTGTTATTGGTTATGCAGCAGCTCGGAATGGGCCGATTTCTACTTGATAGAATGAATCGAGGGGAGGTTTAGCCTGGTGTGAGTGAATTTGACCTATCACATTAACCCTAGTTGTCACAAAGACCTACTATGTATCACTACCTATCTATTGGCTCGAAGTGGGATAGGATAAAAACTTGAGACGATACAGTTGACGGGTTTGATCTATATAACTCTCCTTTCGGCCCTCTTGTGGTGTGCCATTCATCTTGTATCAGCAGCATCTTATCACAGTCTCTGAACATTTTGCTACGAACATCATCTTTCTTTTCTGTCTCTTCAAGAAATCTTCTTCTTCTCCTTACCAATCAAGCACTTCAACTACCGAAATAAAAGCTCAGAAACATAACAGAGAATGATCTCATCTCTTAGACCCGAAGTTCCCTTCACACTCGTATCCCTCCTCCTTCTCTTTGCTACCCGGACTACTGCCCAACAAACCGCCCCTTTCACTGACCCTCTCACCGGGATCAACTTTCAACGATTTTTCGGTGCAAAAACCCAATTCGCCTTCGGCATCGCCCTCCCCGAGAATCCCTCCACAGATTTTATCGGCCAGATTTCAGCCCCCATGCCCAACGGCGCAGGCTGGGCCGGCATCTCCTTACAAGAAGACATGGAAGGCCCTCTCCTCCTTACCGCATGGCCCAACGGCAACGAGGTCGTGAGTTCCTTCCGCGTAGCGCGCAATGAAGATGATAGCCCGCCGGTGGTGACAGGGGCTTTCAAAGTGGTGCCAATCCCATCAGGCACAGCGGTCAATGCAAGCCATATGACGTTTACGTTTCTGTGCCAAAACTGCATTGGAGATGCGAAGATTGGGTTTACAGCTAGTGATACAGCGGGGGACGTGGGGATGGGGTGGGCGCTTGCGAGTCGAGCGGTCAGTGATGCGACGGATCCAGCAGCAGTCTTGCCGTTCCATAATAGTGGTACGCAAATTATCTGGGAGTACAAAATATACATGCTAATCAGTTATTCCAGGCTTCGATGACTTCACAGCTCTGTTGAGTCAGGCAAGGAGTCCGCTGTTTGGGGAATGGGCGCTTCTTGCTGGGCCACAAGGCGCGGCGTCGAATGGGTCAACGACCCCAATTCCCATTCTACCTCCTGGCACAAGTACAGGTGGGGGGGCAGGAGGAGATGATAGTGATGATGAGGGGGATGATGACGAGGGGGGTGATGATGACAAGGACGAGGACGATGATTGATTCGGAGTCTTGGTTTTCTTTGGCCTCTTCTTTCTTGTACATTATCTCCCTGTTGAGCGCGGGATTCTTTCCAAGATCTTCCACAAAATTCTCGGGTAAATTTTAGAGAAATAGCAATCATGTCTTTGCTAGAAACTTCGATAGTAGTCGGGGAAGTGAAAGACCGCCCTACAAACTATTTTAGTACGCCTGCATCCACTCCGAACTCCCAATCCCTTAATAAGCTCCTAAGATCCTTCCATAAACTCACACGGAATCTCAGTGCCGCGAAGTTTCATTACCTAGCAGCTTTCCAAGATGGCTTCCACCTCCTCATCTTACGACTCCGCCTGGCCAATCCCCATCCCTTTCAGTATCAGCAGCGACACTAGGAGCAAAGCGGGCGGTGTGCCAATCAACACCAACAGTTCGTACTGGGCTAGGTTTGCCGGCTTCGTCCCTGACCCGACTGCCAACCTGATCAGCGAATTCGAGCGTCTCAGTATCCACCAAGGCTGGTCTCGCAAGACCAAGGCTAGTAGACGCCGTTTTGCGGAAGCCTGCGAGGCTGAATTCGATCACCACTTCGTTGTGGGCGCGAGTAAATTGCAGACGTGGCAGGCGCTGTGCGTGGAGGTGGGTGTGGGGCCTGTTCCAGCATCTATCACCCAGTGCAAGAAGGTAGGGTGGTCTGTTATACAATATAGTGGTGCCTCACTAATACATGCCAGGCCCTCAACAGGGTGTTGGTCAACCTTGTCAATCTTATCGACCATCGCCGAAATCCTGCGGTCAAATTGCTCATCTTCCAATCTTTCAGGGAGTTCCAGAACTACACCATGGCGGGTAGAATCTTCCCAAAGAGGTTGGCCAAAGCAGATGGCTTCCTCAAGATCTTCCTTCAAGAGATCTTCTGAGTGGTATAGGTGGTTGTGGAGAGAGACGACAGAGCCTTTTGGATCTTCGTTATCTGCGTGGGAGCGTATGCCATCTAGCTAGACAAGACGTTTAGGTAGATGCGTTCAAGTAGCGATATAATTGGACAAGTGTGGCACTCCAATCGTCACTTGTAGTAGTTTTAATTGCTTTGTGAAGTTGCGAGTGCTTTCCTATGACCTATGACGCCCTGTAGAAAGAGCTTCTAGTAGTTGATACAGCTCGGCATTTCGTAGTTTCAAATGGACCGAAAGGAAGAGTGTATTGTAATGAAGCAGCAAACGAGCATGAGAATAATGGTGCTGTTTCGAAATCTTCCCTTTCCGAAGAAGTCGTTTTCCGGAGGTATTTTACAGAGCAGTCGGCTATTGGCGGTTGTCTCGGGCGGCCCAACAAAGTCCTACACCTTGGGATAGCATCTAATTCCACGACACTTAAAAAAGAAGCAATTGGGCGACCCAAACACCGGACCCCCAATCTTTACACCAGTCACAGCTGAAACTCTCCCCCACCACACCAGCTACCAGCCACCCGCCACCATGAAAATCCCCGCATCAGGTGTCTGGTGCCCCGCTGTAACATTCTTCGACGCCTCAACCGGCGCCCTCGACCTCCCCTCGCAAGAAAAATATTTCGCATACCTCTCGACCACCGGCCTCACCGGTCTCGTAGTCCTTGGCTCCAATGCCGAAGCCTTCCTCCTCACACGCACCGAACGTACCGCACTCATCACTGCCGCTCGCCGAGCCGTAGGCCCCTCATTCCCCCTCATTTGTGGCATCAGCGGCTTCTCCGTGGCACAGTGCGTGGAATATAGCGCCGATGCGCAGGCCGCAGGCGCAGACTTTGGACTCCTGCTCCCCGCTGCATATTACGGTGGTGCGACGACCAAAGAGGTGGTACGGGGTTTTTACGACGAGGTGGCCGAGAAGACCGAGTTGCCGATTGTGATTTATAACTTCCCAGGGATATGCAATGGCGTGGATCTGGACTCTGAGACGATTGCGGCGATTGCAAAGAGTAATCCAGGAAAAGTCGTCGGGGTGAAATTGACATGTGGGAGTGTGGCGAAGATCACGCGCTTGACGGCGGAGCTGGATCCAAAGACGTTTGCTACTTTTGGCGGACAGTCCGACTTTTTGATTGGGGGATTGGCAGTTGGAAGTGCGGGGTGTGTAGCAGCGTTTTCGAATGTATTCCCGAAAACGATTGCGAGGATTTATGAGTTATATGTCCGTGGGGAGGTCAAGGAGGCGCTGGATTTGCATCGCACGGCGGCGCTCGCCGAGAGTCCAGTCAAGGCTGGCATTGCGAGTACGAAGTTTGCGGTGAGTCAGTATAGTGCTGTGGCGGCGGGGATCGAGAACCCGGAGGAGAAGCTGAAGCCTAGAAGACCGTATTTGCCAGTTGGGGAGGGCGTGAAGGAGAATATTAAGAAGGTCATGGCGGTGATGGCCGAGATTGAGAGCAGACTTTAAGAAATACCGTATCGTAGGGCTTTCTTGGATTGCTTAAATAAGGAAAATACCGTCACTCGTGTTTTTATACATCACCGACTAATTTTATATACATCTAAACGGTCAATTTCCAGTGATTTCTTAGCATCCTGTTCTATCCTCTTTGCAACCTGCTTCCAGCCAGCCATCATCGCCTGGAATACGGAACAGTCAGACCCCCTTCCGAACAGGCAAGCGCGTAAGGATACAAGGCCGTTTTATATACAGTATGTAAATTCTTCCTATATTGCCTTTCCTGACACTAAATATGCTTG
The DNA here is from genome assembly GCA_010093585.1 of Melanomma pulvis-pyrius CBS 109.77. NCBI lineage: Eukaryota > Fungi > Ascomycota > Dothideomycetes > Pleosporales > Melanommataceae > Melanomma > Melanomma pulvis-pyrius. The sequence continues at coordinate 16,698 of MU001832.1, forward strand.
CAGTCGTCCCTAGGATAGACTGTTGCCATATCCTTCAGTTCTTTTTCATACAACAAAACATTTCTACACGCAAGAGAACGATTTTAGCAATGTAACTAACGTGAAATCAAATTCTAGCCACAGGCCGAATCTGTCACTCTTGCCCTATACCGCCAGCTTGTATCCGCCAGGAGGCAGTAGTGAAGGTCTGTACAAATGTTCGCTACTAGACGGAAACCTACGCTACAACCTGCCATGCGGTATCTTTGTGGCATCTCCCCTTCAGCGTATATTTACCCTCATCCACCATTCGCTTCACTGTCCAGTGCATGTTGGGCTCCGTCTCACGAACCGCGCGATACCGGCCTAGGTTCATACGTAATTTCTTTTCCCACGTTTCGCTATCAGGTGCTAGGACGCGGATTTTGACGGGCCAGTACTCCAGTACCCACCATCCTTTCGCTAAGACTAGCTGGTCATTGACTGGCGCAAGAGCGTCGAAATGATTTTCAACCGATTCGGACAACATCGCACGATGACGAGTGGCACTGTCATCCACGGATATCGTGTTTTTGTCGGGTTTATCTTCTTCCCCGATAGCAAGGAAAGCAGAGCGCCATGACAGCGGGGGGAGTTTCTTGTTTTCATAGCTCTCCACCAGAGCCGGAGGCGGGCCATGGGAAGGAATTGACTGTGGTTTCCAAACGGGCCATAGCGAATCGATATCAAGGCCCTGATCAACCAGAGCTGCAGTGTCAAAAAGAATACCAGTGTCACATTCGAAGCACTGGCGTATTATCCAACGAAGGGGAATACGCGATAACATGTGACGAGTTTCGTTTGGCACGGCACCACCGCCAATATCAGCGTGAGCACCCATGAACCAGACTTCGAGGCCGTCGGTCTGGACTTTGTGATGGCGCTTTCGGGTGTCGTCGTAGGCTTCGAAGTAGGCTTCGAGCTTGTCTTGAATGGCATCATCGTGGGTGTGAAGAAGATGCGAGTTGCCGTTGGTGAGCGCCCCCTTGCCTTTCTGAATTGCATCGGTCAAAATCGAAGTGTCTGCTTTCTTCTTGGATTTGAAGAGATTCAAAATGCCACTGCGCTCGATACCTCTGTGCGCCTGAGCTGCAGGTGTGTTATCGATCGTGTTGCTGCGTTTGAGGTCGGGGTCCTGGTGCTGCCAGTGGCAGACTTTGAATTTGGATCGATGCTCGTCGAGGGCAATGGCGTGTCGAAAGTAATGGATCGAGTTGGTTGGAGATGTGCTGAATGGGAGTTTGCGCGGGATGAATCCGACACTAGCCACGCAGTCCCACAGACCAACAAAGTAAACATTGACGTTGGTGCAGAATGTCTTCTTGAACTCAGCACTCATCTTCCAACCATGGGGCGAGTCGTCCTTGTAAAAATTGTAGGCGAAGTTGATCTGCGCAGTATTGCTAGCGGGTAGGAGACCGACTTTGTGCAACATGCCGGCCAGGCAGCGAACAGTGTATGCGCCCCGAGAGAATCCGAACAGACAGATTTTGTCGCCGTCGCGGTAGTTCTGCATCAGGAATCTATACGCATCCTTGATGTGAATTCCCAGGCCACTGCCCACTGCCATATCCATAGCGGCCCCAAAGCCATTTTTTAGGCCTCCCTTGTCGTAGGTCCCGATTCCAGACTGGTAATACGTTACTTGCTGGCCGGGTGTATGTTTCTTGAGACATGAAACGAAGTGGACGACGTTGCTGTTGTCATTGTCGAACTGGTCGCCAGTGCCATCGAGGCAGATTATCGCGGTGCGACCGTGATCAGTCGATTTGGCAGAGTTCTTGAGAGCGCGAACCGACGCTGGGAGAGGTGTTTTGCCTTGTTCGACTGGGCTTCGCGGCGGTGGTGAGCTCGTGTTAGGAGAATATTCTGCTGACTGCATGGGGTATGTCGCGGATCGCTTTAGCTCAGCCATCTCGAGAGTACAGGGTGGACACGAGGCTTGGATGGAATGACGAGAATGGCCTTTCTAGGCACACTGGGGAGATGTCTGGCCTTGAACGTAAGACGGCAAGTGGAGCTTTGTACAAAGAGGCTAGAATCCAGACGGAATAGCTGCATGCAATTCTGGCAAAGGACCAAGAGGATCCAATCAGGCCTGCACAACACTGCCGTAGGTTGCCAGAGGGGATTTTGGTACCCCCGTGGAGGAGATGGACATAGAAGGGGACATGGCCTATAAAAATGCCAACCCCCTCATGGTGGGTGGTTCTTTCCAGGCGCAGAATGACGTGAAGGCAGGATCACGTCCAGGCCATCGGCCATGGATCGACGCCGCGCAAGAGACGCTGATCGCAAAGCAATTTTGTTTTGGGAGATTGGTGCACCTAACGATGAACATAGATTTGGGCGAAGCGGGTTCGGATGATGAATCGCAGGCCCGTGATTGAGCGGAGCCCTCGGCGGTGAGCAGGGCCGGGGCGAGCACAGCTGGCCACAGCTGTGCTGCGACCTGGTGGCGCCTCAGTTCCACGACGGATTGGGGCGGGCTCGAGACGCAAAGGGCGCATTCGATAGCGGAGGTCCGACGAGTTCGCTGATTCGGGCTCGGAGGCGAGCAATGCACAAAAGCACGATAGTCGCAGGGTTCGGCCGCTGCGCTAGGGCGATCCCGCAGCCGCATGGGGCATAGCGCCATCCCGACATCACGCCCGCACCACCACCTCCACTCCCGTCCACACCCAACCACCTCGCACCGAGTCGCGCCCTCCTCTGATCGCCATCGTGGGCGTTCCACGAGCAGCCTCCTTTGGCGAATAAGTGCCCGCGTCCTCGTCTTTTCGTCACCGCGTGCCGAGCGCACGTCTCCACGCTAGCACCATGTTGATCCGATTGCCAGCTGTTATGCTGCACTTCGCCGACGTGGGTGGTAATCTGCGGACCACAGCTGAGGGGGAGGGCCACCTGCTGTGCTCGCGACAAGCTGCAAGATGCGTAGCAGCGAGAGGGGGTGGCTGCACAAAATAAATTGCTGCGTTCCTGCCCTCGGAGCCCCCCCACTAGAAAGAACCAACCACTTCCCAAACCCTCTCGCTCTCCTCCCAATTGCCCCCTCAGAGCAATTGCCCCCTCATTGCAATCCCTCCATCTTAGTTCTTCCTCCCCAGCCCCCCTTCTCTTCCTCTCTCCCTCCCTCTTCCCCCCTTCCGACGCACACGCTCTTCCGGTATGCCGGGGCAGCTCAAGTCCTTCATCGGCTCCATCAGGCGGAAGCCCACAAAGGCAGCCGATGGAAGACCAGAGGCGGCGAACGGCGTTGCCAATGGTGGTCCCAAAACCAGCGTTGGCTATGATCTGCTGCATCTCGGGGCCAAGAATGCTGGCACCATGGCTACCGCACTCACGACGTTGGCATCTGGTGAGCCTTTGGACGACAAGGATCTTCTGCTCGAGAATGGCGTCTCCATGCTTCAAGGGCTGCCCTTGAATAGCGGTCTCAGCGAAAAGGTCTCCGATGGCTTCATCTCAATGCTGTGGCATGATTTGCCCCATCCTCCTCCCGCAATGGCTGGCCCGACTGCCAGATATCGACGACACGATGGCGGCAACAACAATCCCTGGGCTCCGGAGATGGGCAAGGCCGGGTCGCCATACTCGCGGAGCGTACCTCCTCTGAAGCCCAAGGGACCCAATCTGCCCAACGTCGAGGATGTCTTCGAAGCCCTTCTCAAGCGCGATGGGCCCTTCAAAATACATCCTTCCGGCCTGAACCGCCTATTCTTTTCATTCGCGACCGTGGTCATTCACGAATGCTTCCAAACTTCCCGAAAAGATCCCTGGATCAACGAGACCTCGAGCTACGTTGATCTCAGCACATTGTACGGCAACACGGAGAAGGAGCAAAAGCGCGTACGAACCTTCGAGGACGGAACTATCTTTCCCGACTCTATTGCTTCGGAACGGATCATGATGATGCCTCCGGGTGTCGTTGCCGTTATGGTACTGTTCTCGAGGAACCACAATTACATTGCCGAGAGCCTGCTTTCCGTCAACGAAGATGGCAAGTATAAGCCTTGGGATACATTGGATGATGTCGGCAAGAAATGGTAAGTGATGCATTCAGCCAAGTTCGCGCATTTTCCTAACGCACACTCCGTAGGCAAGACGAGGATATCTTCCAGATCACCCGAAATATCAATGTCGGCTTTTTCGCTTCCGTCGTGTTGAGGGACTACGTTGCCGCAATTCTCAACACCCCTCGAGCTGACTCCGAGTGGTCCCTAGATTTGGGCAAGGAGATCAAGCAGGCAGGTAAACGGGTGGAGCGTGGATGCGGAAACGTGGTTTCTGTCGAATTCGCTGTTCTCTACCATTGGCACGCAGCGCTTAGTGCCGCGGATGACAAGTGGATGGAGGATCTATTGAGATACTCGTTCCCTGATTTGGGCTCTATTGATGATGTGACGACCGAAATGTTCCACAAGGCCACGATGCAATATGGGCACAAGCTGATGACGACACCTGCAAAGGAGTGGACATTTGGCGGGCTGAAGAGGGAATCTGATGGGCGATTCAAGGATGAAGACCTCGCTGAGATTATCAAGAGCTGCGTTGAAGAACCGGCACACGCCTTTGGTGCGCACGGAACACCTGCCAGCTTAAAGGTCGTGGATATCATGGGGCAGCTGCAGGCTCGCGATTTGTTCAATGTCTGCACGCTGAACGAGTAAGTGCTGGTGCCTTCTCTAAAGGTCATATAACTAATTCGTCTGACCAGGTTCCGAAGATACTTGAACCTGAAGCCGTACGAGGACTTCGAGAGCTGGAATCCAGACAAAAAGGTCGCGAGAAATGCGGAGCTCCTCTACGGACACATTGAAAACCTCGAGTTATACCCGGGGTTAATGGCCGAATGTACGAAACCAGCCATGCCTGGTAGTGGAGTGTGTCCAGGACAGACAACGGGACGAGGCATTCTCGACGATGCTGTCTCTTTAGTCCGCGGAGATCGATTCCTGAGCTATGACTTTAACAGTAGCACCCTGACCCATTGGGGCGCTTCGAAGCTTGCCGATACTCCACCGGGTTCATATGGCGGCATGTTGCCAAAATTAATATTCACTGGCCTTCCGGGAGCTTTCACTGGGACGTCACCCTATGTTCTTCTACCCTTCTACACGCCCGAGGCTGCTAAGGGTATTCTGAAGGGCAACAATGTGCTGGAGAAGTACGACCTCGTAAGACCGCCAAACGATCGAACCATCGTCAGCGTCCAAACCTCAGAAGGATGTAAGAAAGTGTTTGAGGACCGCGACAACTTCAGAGTCATGTACCAAGCAGCGATTCGCAATTGTACCGACGGACACGACTTCCTCATAGGTTGGGACGACGCTAAACGGCATGACGAGCGATCGAGCATTTTGCACAAAGTCTTCTTCGAGGAAGGGTTTGAAAAGAATTGCTCCGAGTTCTTCAGCTCCAATGTGAAGAGGCTCATTGAACAGAACTCACTCTCGTTCTCCAAAGGCCGGAGATCTATCGACATCGTCCGCAATGTCACCAACATTACGCCAATTCTATGGCTTGCAGATCGTTTCGCCCTTCCACTCAAAACACCAGAGCACCCTCGGGGATTGCTGACCATCTATGAGGCTTTCACTGCCTATCTTGTGCTTTTCATGTATCAAAGCTTCAACATCATCCCAGGAAATGAGTGGAAGCTAAGGGAAGGTGCCATGAAAGCCGCCGCACCTCTCCGTTCAATCTTCGAGACGCATCTCAAGACGCAACAAGGTCTCAAGGAGTCTGCCGTAGATTGGTTGGCGAAGGGAAGTGCCTTCGAAGTCGGACCCCATGCTGACCGTATCTATCATGCTCTCACCGACTCCAAGCTACCGATTGGAGACTTGGTTGGAGATTGCATTGGCATGGGAGCGCCCGTTGCTGGAAACATCACCCAGCAGGCTTCATTGCTGATTGATTTGTATCTAAGCCCTGGCTACGAGCAGTACAAGGAACGCATTGTTGAGCTCGCGAACATGGATGAGGCGTCGTCGGAGAGGGAGCTCCAGGGCTTCGTATATGAAGGCATGCGACATGCAGGCGTGGTTCCCGGGCTCCCTCGCGTCGCTACCAAAGATGTCGTCGTCGAAGATGGGGTTCGTGGACCAATACACATCCAAGCTGGTCACACCATTCTCGTCGCTACTTCGAAGGCGGCCATGGACCCACTTGCTTTCCCTGAGCCCGAGAAATTGAACCCGCATCGCCCGTTCAAGGATTATACCCTCCTAGGTCATGGTCTGCATTTCTGCTTTGGTGCTAGACTCGTCGGATGCACGCTCGCTGCTACTTTGAGGGAAGTATTCAAGCTCAAGAACGTACGTCGGGCGCCGGGTAAATTGGGCCGATTTACGATTGTGGAGCATCATCTTGCTGGCATCAGAATGAGGCAGTATCTGGATGCGAATTCGAGGGAGTCGCCCATCCCGACATCCCTTACCTTGGAATACGACGTGTAGGACAAACCTTTCGGCAAGGCTACAGATTGAACGTGTACTTTCCAGTTTGTGTTGGTTTTGGATATGATAATGGAGGGTCAGATGCACCTAAAAGGTCCTGTCAAAGTTGTTCAGCAGACTGCAAAGAATCAATGCCTAATTTTTCAACCCTTATTGAAATCTAGTGCCTTTCTATATGAAAGTCTCTCTCTGCATTTGAGTGTTGGAGTACTTAGTAATAATCTTTGATACTAATGCCACGATTGACTCACTAAAATGAGCTAGATAACCCTCAGGATACCCTCTATATACCCTCAATCGTACCAGATCGCATTCGCACAACACCCGTTATCCTCAATGTTCAATGTTGCCACAATCTCCGCCTTACTCCCATTCCCATTACTTTCCAACCGCCAAATCTCCACTGCGCCCAGCTCACTATCCGTCAACGCGGCCCATTGGTCGCTAAAGTCCGCTGGCGCAACCGCATTCGCAGCGCCGCCACTCGTCGTCGTGGGCGCAAGGAAAAGCTGAGATGAGATGGAGCCAGAGGCAGTGAGAGAGAAGGCGCTGATGTACCCCGTGAGGTTGGTCTGGTGTCCGCGCGACGTGGCCCAGAGGTAAGACCCGCTGAAGGAGAGGGCGACTTCGTCGGACCAGTAGAGGGTTGCATTGTAGCCTGTCGTATGTCAGTCAGCGATGACTGCATGTCAGGGGTCTTGGAGTTTTGATATCCATGCTGCCTTCCCTTGCACATACCTTCTGGAATAAGAGGAAACGTCACGTTGGTGAAGGTCGGGATCCCAGTGGTATTATCCAACGAGTAGACTGCGAGTTTGCTCGTCCCCTCAAACACCACGTACGCATAGCCACCCTCGGGGTGCACCGCTACATGTCGCGGATCCGCGCCCGTCTGCGGCGCCACGACCCTATCTATGTACGTCAACTCGCCGGTTTGGGAATCGACTTTGTGCGTCCAAAGAGAGTTCGCGCTGTCGTCTGCAGAATACATGAATTGCCCATTGGGGCTGAAGGCTAGTCCATGCACGCCTGAGGTAGAGAGATATGTGTAGTTCTGCGCCACGTGGGATAAAGTGCCGTTGGAGGAGACGGAGAGCACGGTGCCGCATGAGGCGGAGCCGCCAAAGGGAACGGCGTAGACCGAGTAGGGCGAGATTTGGGAGGCTGTGACGAAGATTTCGTGCACACTCGAACCTTGAGGCGTTCAAAGGTTAATCAATAGCTCATTTTTTTCGGTTATGGGGAGGGTTAGAAACGCACAGTTTCCGCCAACGGGGACTGAAGCGTCGAAGCGTAGACTCGTGTCGTTTTGGACGGTGTAGCTTGCTACTGCTGAGCCAGCGACGGCGTAGACGTTTTTCTTGTCGTGCTAGCAACTCTATTTAGTAATTCTCTAGATTGTATTGCTAGACTTTTAGGCAAGCGGATTGAGGATGAGGGCGTGAGCGAGGAATACATACATCAAATGAGATCCATGAATGTCCCGCAGAAGCCGTGTTATTTTTAACAAGCTCCAACGTCAATGCCTCGTCGTCAAACGCGAGGGTGTACAGTGATGCTGCGCCGAAAGTGCCTACGAAAAGGTGATGCACGGCAGCTTCAGCGACTTGGAATGAAAAGCATAAGGTGAAAATAGTGGAAGGAAACATATTTCAAGAACGAAACGAAACAACAGTGATGTTGTTGGAAAAGAGAGGAAACAAATATCGAATGAGATGGGATGGGATGCGAGTGTTTTCAACGAAAAACGTTTCACGATTTTCTTAGAGGCATTCGTGGCGCGCTGGGGTATGTTGACGCGTCTCGACGTGGGAGTCGTAAGTGTTGCAAGCATGGCGGTGGAGAATTTGCCGAAATGAATGTTTGAAACAAGACCAGGATAGGCCGCAATGGGAACAGATCTACTGTATACCCACCAGACTCTAATAGAACATTTGCAGGAGAACTCAATAGAACTTATTTCGCTACTTCGTGGGTTATCGTGTATTTCGCGATTTCATATTGGGTGTTGAGATATCGTGTCACGTGCGCCTGGAGCCGGGTTGTCGGGTGAATCGATTTGCGGTGCAATCTACATAGATTGGGTCACTGTAGTTTAAACTCTAACTGCTAGTAACGTATGTCCGTGGGATGCGCGCGTGAGGGAACTGTGCCTCATTTCATATGTGACCTGTAGTTATTTAGCTGAAGTCGAAGAATCGCGGACTTTTCAACACAGACGAGACGATATCCTTCCTCGGCTGCTTACTTGCAAAAAGAGCTTCTTCGCTGCGTTACTTACTTCTTCGTTCGGTCCTACTATGCCGCTGTGCGGACTATTTGGAGCTTCGAGTAACATCATCGCGTCCGAGTATATCCTCTACCCCTACGGCAGCTCGGCTCAGGCGGATTCCTGATCTTTTCTCAGGCCATGAAGGTACTCTCATCGGCATCCTTCTCTTTATCGGTTCTCCTGTCATTTGTCGACGCGTTACCAAACGATTATCTTGGCCTCGGACACCTCATCGCCCAGAATGCCTCGTACACATTCTATCCCGAGCAGATCAAAACTGCCGGCTGCATCAGCGACTCTTTCAGCTGGACGCTCGACAAGACTCAATGCGGCACATTCTACAGCCAGCGCGGGAAGTTCTACAAGCGCCCAGGACACTACCAGTACGTGTTGAAGTCACAGCACGGTCTCTGTGGGCTTGGGGAGAAAGATCGAGTGGTATGTGGGAAGTGGGCCGGGGAGGGACTGGGGCCGTTGAATGGGACTGATGATGGGAAGGGCGCGAATGGAAGGGAGATTCCAGAGGATGCGCCGAGGGTGTTGAAAGAAGGATCGTGGTGGGCGGTGAGTGAAGCCTTTCTAGACCTGCCCTTTCTTTAATATGTTCAAGTAATTACCCGAAAAGGAAAAGAAGCTGACACGGATAATTGGAAGATGGTCATTGCGAGCATTCCCTCTGAGGCAAATGAGCTTCGCTTCACAGCCGCCGACATGAGCTTCCAGAAATGGTGGTCTGACGGGCATCCTACGGCGGCTCGGGACGCATCGCTGTGGAACAATGTCGACGATGAACATCCGGTAGTGAATGTCACGCTGGATCAGTATAATGTGGGAGCGAGGATCTTCTGGGAAGCGGTGGGTGGAGGAGCACCGGCAGACGGCCAGGAGGAGGGAGCATTATCAAGTAGTGTATTGTACTTGTAGTGTAGTCTTGGACTAGCATCAAGGAGTCGAGGGATCGATGGATTGATGAATTGATGGATTTAAGTCGGTTAATTTCCTGGGGAGGCCGTAGCCCTGATCCTAATCCGCCCAATGGGGACTAGCATTGTTGTGCTATCGTATCACGTGTATCTCCTCTCCCCGCATACCAGTCAACGTCATCAAATCACCTACGGCGCCGGCCACAGCCACCAGCCAACAGCCACCAGCCGCCAGCCAACAACAATGCCGGCCCAGCTGCAGTCCAGAGACACGCGTCCAGTATCCTTCCGTTAGCATCCATGGCGAGATGCGCCGGCACGCCCGGAAGGGACAGCGGCACTCCACCTTCCCACCACCACACGCAGCTCAACTCTCGTTCACCAAGCATCCAGTGCTAAGCATCAAGTACTAAACACCAAGCGCGAGGCATCAAGAAGCTTTGTTGCTGTCCGTTCGCTGTCGTCATTCGTTATCCTCGCATCGCCGCCATGAAAGCCCCGCACAGTCTGCCATATCTTTGGTGTGCTGCCGCTGCCGTTTCCGGCGCGTCAGCCCAGAGCTGGAACACGATACCTGAGATCGAGATTTTCGGCCAGCACTTCTTCTACTCCAACAACGGCTCTCAGTTGTACGTCTCGCCTCTCAATTGCTTCCAGAATTGTCTCAATGGCAACCTCTGACGCCTCGCAGCTTGCTCCGAGGCGTCGCATACCAGCAGAATTACAGCCCCAACGGCACCGCCGAAAACACAACTTACACAGACCCCTTGGCCGACGGCGCTCTCTGTGCGCGTGATATTCCCTATCTCAAGCAGATATTCACCAACGTGCTGCGCGTGTATGCCATCGATCCCACCAAAAACCATGACGACTGCATGGAGCAGCTCGCCTCCGCCGATATCTACCTTATCGCCGACCTTGGCGAGCCGAGCGTCTCTATTCAAAGCGACGACCCCAGCTGGGACGTTTCGCTTTATCAAAGATATACAGGCGTTATCGATTCGCTGAGCAAGTACAAAAACGTGATTGGTTTCTTTGCTGGAAACGAGAACGTCAGCAGAGCGAACCAAACCGCAGCCGCAGCCTATGTAAAAGCCGCCGTCCGCGACTCCAAAGGCTACATTGCATCCCAGAATTATCGCTCCACTCTAGGCGTCGGCTACGCAACTGCTGATGTGCCTACTCGCAACGACTTGGCCCACTACTTTGCCTGCGAGCCCGGGAATCAGGGAAACCTCACGGCCATTGACTTCTGGGGTTACAACGTGTATTCTTGGTGCGGTGATAGCAATTACCAAACCTCCTCCTATGGCGAACGCGTCGAGTTCTTCTCTGATTTCCCTGTCCCTGTCTTCTTCGCTGAATACGGATGCATTGAGGGATTGGCGGATGGGCCAACCAGCCGCCCCTTCACCGAGGTTGAGGTACTCTACGGCAACATGACGGAAGTTTTCTCGGGCGGTATCGTATACGAGTGGTTCATGGGCGAGAATGATTATGGCCTTGTGTCCATCGACGGTTCTAGTGTATCTCCTTACCCAGACTTCACATCCTTGCGAAACCAACTCCAGAGCATCAGTCCCAGCACGACAACAAAGGCAAACTACAACCCAAGCAATACAGCACCCGCCTGTCCCTCCGTGGCATCGAGCTGGGAAGCCGTAGCCACACCCCTTCCACCATCCGTGAACCCCCAGCTCTGCGCCTGCGCTGTCGCAAATCTCGAGTGCAATGTCAAATCCACAGACGCGGAGGCTTACGGCAGCGTCTTCAACTTCATCTGCGGCGCCGATTCCAAGTTCTGCGATGCGATTACGCACAACGCTACAACCGGCACGTACGGTGGGCTCTCCGGCTGCGACCCCAAGGACCAACTCGCGTGGGTAGCGAATGAGTATTATTTGGGGAATAAAAAGTCTGCGAGTGCGTGTGACTTCTCTGGCGTCGCAACCACACAGGCTGCTTCGACTGCTTCGGGCTGCCAATCTTTGCTCCAAGCGCTTGGGACAGATGGGACGGGCACTGTTGCAAGTCCGACTGGGAAGGGAACGGCGGCAGTGGGAACTGGAGGGCCTGCGAGCAGCTCGTCGAAGGCTGCGGCTCCTAGTGTTTCTACTCCTGCGTTCTTTGAACATGGAGGGCTAGTTTTTGCCGTCTATGTTGGGTTGACCGTTGCAAGCGTGGTCGGCATGATTGCTCTGTAAAGGTAGGATATAGGTTGTGTATCTCCACATATCTGTCTAGTGTGGGTTGACTGTAATGTAGAAATGAAGAAAGTGAGGAGATGGGTTAATGGTGAAGTGAATTTAATAGAGTGTGAAATAGGTAACAAATTATATTTTGTATGGTTTGGTCTTAATACATTTTTATTCTAGTTTTTTCTTATGACACTATCTTGACCTAAACTTTCTTCGGAATTGAAACAAATTCTCACTTCCTTGAATTTTTAAGAAGCGCTAAGAGGTCAGAATTGAAGAGGACAAGAGGAGCGAGGGAAAGGATAAAGAGCTGAGGAATAGGGAAGATGGAAGAAGTAGAAAAGAAATAAATCATGAAAGGGGATTGTGAGGAGCAAAGAGAGGGTTCAGAAGAAGTCCAGAAACAAAACAACAACAGTAGACGTAGAGGAAAACTGGTCATCCGTAACGGTACGTTCATCACAAATACAAAAGTCTAGGTAGACTTTAAATCGGAGATCATTCTCAACAATAGCAACCCTCGGCGTCTATTTCCACATACACGAAATCCCCAGCTTCCCACTCGTTCTAGTGGGAATATCTCACATGTGCTTGGATCGTGTGTGCTTTCGTATGCACGTCGTGTCGTGCCCAGGGCTTCCAACACGAACGAAGCTACAAGGATGCCTATTCAGGCTATACTTGACCAATGCATATACGAAGCGTCCGAATTTAGGACAAGAAGAATGGCTCTCATGAATAGCAGCACACGTCACGCGATGAGCCAGGTCAGAATGGGCTCTGCGTTTTTATCCGGCTCGGATCCACTTTACCGGCGATGCAAAACACGTGGTGTGATTTCTGAGAGGTGGGATTTTTAAAAAATCAGCCAGCCCATTCTTCGACCTCGACTGGTGCACTTAAGAGAGGACAGTGGGCTCAACATCGCTTGCATAGTCCCAAGGAAAGAATACGAACCCGAATTCCAAAAGCTGCATGTCAGATACGATTCCTCATATCCCAACCAGGCTCCTAACTTTGAATTCGATCAGGAACCGTTTGTACCGTACCCTATACACGTATGTCGATGCAGTCTTGCAATGCCGATCCAAGTACCATAGTACCTACATGCTCGCATGGACGTGGATGCATGTACGCCAAGATATTTCCCCAGATGGCTATATCCACACGACTCCCTTTGGAAGTGATCATCATTCAAAGCCAGAGATCTAAGAAATTTCTCTAGGCATGTTGCTGTCTCTGGCAGTGATCATCCCTCGGAATCCGAGGTTGAGAAATATGGGGTTTCTGAGGTGGTCATGAACCCAATCACTTGCCCCCGACATCAACATTCCATGGGTCAAATTATTTTCAGCATCCCCGGTTCTTTGCTTTCATCTCGTATTCTAGCTCGCGAGGAAAAAATTATGATGCCAACGACGTCACTGGACATGCGGTCGAGGAAGAGAACTCGTATAAAGAAAAGGACTCTCGAACATCATAATCAGAAGTTCGTGGGCCGAGACAGTGGGTAGCATTTAGCTCAACACGCCCATTCTATTGTCAACTCATCTTACTCTTTCCCTCTCTCTCTCTTTAATCAAGATGTTTCTCCTTCCACTAATCTCTCTTTTCCTCTTCTCCCTCGCCAATGCCGACACGTGCTCCTCGGTCGCGGCCCTAGGCTATATCAACGTAACCTACCCGCTCAATCCCTCCTATATCCTCGAGCAAACCGAATACTGGTCCACCTCCTGTAGCGCGCTCCTCCCCTCCTGCATCATCTTCCCGAAGACCGCAGCCGAAGTTTCTACAATCCTCAAATTCCTATCCAACGCCACTGAGCACTTCGCCGTGAAATCCGGTGGCCATAATCCAAACCCTACCTTCTCCTCCGTCTCCGGAGGGCCCCTGATTTCAACCGAGAAATTCGACCAAGCGGACCTAGATCCCGTGACTGGCATCGTAGACGTCGGTCCGGGGAACCGTCTCGATGGCATCGCGAGGAAGCTACAGGGCAGTGGGTGGACCTTCGTAGGAGGCCGAATTGGGAACACAGGTGTCGGAGGTCTCGTCCTTGGGGGTGGACTGTCTTACATGTCTGCACAGTATGGATGGGCCGCCTCCTCCGTCCTCGAGTACACATTGGTCCTCGCCAACGGCACAATCGCACAAGTAACATCAAGCTCCAACCCAGATCTTTTCAAAGCGCTCAAAGGCGGCGGTAACAACTTCGGCGTCGTGACAAACTACCGGCTCCAAGCGCACCGCCAGGGCCTCATATGGGGCGGCAACCTCGTCTTCCTACACACGCCCGCCACGGCCTCCAAACTGCTGAAAGCAGTCCGCGACTTCACAGAGTACAACGACGACGACAAAGCCGCTGTCATCGTGACGGCTGAGCGCGCAAATGTCAACGCAGTCGACTCCTGGATCCTATTCTTATTCTACGACTCGCCGACCATACCGGCGGGCTTCTTCAACAACTTCACGGATATCGGTCCGACGCTGAACACGTTCCGGCAGCGGACCTATGCCGACCTCATGGCGTTTAGCAATTGGGTGGTAGTCAAAGCGTCCGTGGTCGACATCGCGACGGAGACGATCCCGTTGCCTTCTTCTGCGAACGCGGTCGAGGTCATGGAGGGCCTGCACGCGCACTGGCGCAATATATCGAGCACGACGTTGCTCGTCCCCGGCGTCGTGGCGAGCATAGCGTGGCAGCCATTCCCGCGGCGTATCGCGCAGCAGGCCAGGGCCAGAAGCCCCGATTTGATCGATGCCGAGGACGACGTCGATAAGATCATCATCGAGATGAATTATAGCTTCGTGCCCCAGACCGAGTATGAGAGGATGGCGGACACGATTGAAGCTACGTACTCGGGGGTGCGGAACAGGGTGCTGGCGTGGCAGGCCGAGGGAAAGCTACCGCAGGCGTATCTGCCCTTGTTCATGAACTATGGTTTCAATAGGCAGGACTACTTCGGCCGCCTAAAGCCCGAGAACAGGGCGTTGGCCGGGAGGGTGGCTGCGGAGGTGGATCCGCAGGGCTTGTTTAAGACGAGGACTGGGGGATGGAGGCCATGAAGGTTTAGGGATGGGAGAGGAGGTGTTGGGTAGATATCTTGTGACGATGAAATTGAGCAATCTTTTCAACTATGGTGAAAATGTTGGATTGATCGACCGTACGCAGCCGCGCGCTTCATGCTGTGTAGTAGATATACGTTGGACAAAAAGAAGTCCGCAAATTTTTAATGATATAGATATCGAAAATGCCACGTGTTGAGCTTGAAATCTTACCACTTACGCTCACACCCAAAGTGCCGAACTTCTATTTTTTTTGGTTTCCCTCGCTATCTACACCCCCTCCGTAATCTCAGAATACACCTTCTCCCCAATAGTCGCTGGGAACTCGCTCTCACTGCTCGGCAAAGTCTGCAACTGACTAAACACCTCGATGCTAAATTTCGGCACGTCCGTCGTTGGGATCTCAGCACCATCCTAAGCAAAAGCAGTCAGCCATCCATATACTCAATGCCCATTCTCATCAGTGGAAAGACAGGGGGAGATGGAGGAAATACTTACGAACGAAGCGACCTTCCAATTCAATTGCTTCTTCAGGTACTCCACGACCTTGTCTTCCTCGACGCTCTCGAGCTCTCCACTCTGATGGGCGGCTGCTAGCGAGGCGCTCAGTCCTACAAGACCATTGAGCGTATTATCCCCAACGCCCATGCCGATGTTAAACGTCGTAGAAAAGGAGCCGACATAATTCTTCTCCGTGGGCCAAGTCGTAGGATTGCCTCCCGCCTTTCCAAGGAAGATGGCAGCGGTATAGCCCGTTGGCATACCCAGAAGCACATTGTAATCCCGTACTGTTTGGTTAACGGCGGGTTCATTCCGAGCCACGAGAGCAGCCGATGCGGAGTCGTCGTAGAGCTTCTTAATCGCAGCCTTCAGCGTATCATTTGAAGGGTTTCCTATGAGTTCAGGATACGTGTATCCCAGCTTCGTAGTATCGCGGACGAGGTTGCTCGTCCAGAAATCCCCCGCGGCGTTGCGGTGGAACGGCGTCAACGGCGTATCCCCACCCGTGGGTTCCTCAGAACTCGAGTCCAGTGTGAAGGTAGTTTGGTAAACCGACCGTAGAGGCTCCACATACGTCTCTGGATACAGCGCCTGGAACAGCGCAATATGCCGATCTACATTCGCATGATGCAGCCAAAACACCGGATCAAAACTCGCCACCGAGCTGAAATACATGTGGCCCCAGCGGAAACTGCTATGGATCGTATTATGCACATTTTCCAGATTTCCGATCTTGATGTCGTAGCCGGACATGCTGTTGGAAAAGCGGTTGAAGCTTTGGTAGGATTTGAGGATCTTGAAGAGCCCGTCACGTGCGTTGGCTAGGTTACCGTCGAGGACGTCGAGGATCCCGGCTTTGTTGTCTACGGGGTCGAGAGACTCGGCAGGATTTGGTAGGCGGAAGGTGTGGTTCCATTGGTTGTAGGGTTGTGTGCCGTCCCAGGGGAAGTCGGCAGGGTTGATGGGGTTGAAGCGGTACATGAACAACGGGTTCTCGATCGAAGCAACTGTTCCGTTCGGGAACGTGATAGAGATTTGCTCATCGGCTATGCTGGAAGGGAGGACGTGTTCGCCGACGGGAGGCTTTTCTGCCCAGTCCCAGAACGGGAGGCGGAGTTTTGAGGCTGCAGTCCTGTATCGTTCTTTTGTGGCAGCGTCTGGGATGGAGTCGACGATAGCGAGGGCGTGCGTATGCAGAAGTTGCTCGTACATCATCATGTAGGGCCGGTGCCAGGTCGCGAAGAGGTTCCCGTTGTGTGCACAGTAGCCCCAGAGGGGATCGGAGGACCAGGAAGGCACGTTGTCCCAGGGGACCCAGGGTTGGCCGTGAATTCCTTGTCAAGTCAGTGATTTTGTTCTCTTACATCTCTTACTCTTTTTGAAGGAACTTACCAGCGACCTGGTAAAACGAAGTCTTTTCCTTTTGATCCATAGCCTTCAATCTCTGCAGTGCAAGAAGAAATAACGTCCACATCTCTTGGTTCTTGGGTTCTCGTTCAAGGGCACGGATATTAAGACGAGGCTGCACGCCCCCGTCCGGGACTGGAGCCACGACAAAAAAGTCATTTGCCTGACGGGGTTGGGGAGCGAGGGTTGTGGGGAGGAGGGGTGAGGCAAAGGATGCTAGAGGGAAGACGAGAGAGACTGCGGCGAGGGCGCCGAACGAGTGGACGCCAACCATGTTTAGAAGACGACAAGTATAAATACAAATGGAGAAGGAGTCATGAATGAGTGACACAGGAGCGGTGAATAGAGTGATACAAGGGCTTCGTACCTACGACCTTTATAGGCTTACCAACTAACAGTTCATCTTCACGACGACCTCTCACGGACCTCGTCACGCGTATATAGTCCTTACCTTCCATGTGATGTGCTTTGCCACAACTAATCCATGACAAGTACACAATTCCTTTTCGTTCTGTTCACTGGCTGGTGCCTGCGCGTTCAGCACCCAGGGTGATGGTCGGTCGGCACATCATGATAGGTAACCTGGTAGGCGGGAAGAATAATACGAGGCGTTCGTATGCGGCGTGACATTGGGCCCTGCGTACGGAAGCTTACAGGATGATGAGGCTGTGCGTGTAGATAGACTTATGAGAGACTGTGTATGATGGCCATATAATGCGTTCTTGTGTACCAAGGCATATGGAAACACCTCAGAGCGCATTCTGGCAGGCGACTGATTGACCTTTTGTCACACACAAGAGTATGCGATAGACACCTCTGCATTCAGCCAGGGGGATAAAACTAGTAGACATGTAAGTTTAAAGTCTAGACTGCGTTGATAGAAATCTCTTCAGAAGATACCTATACGAATCCTTTACCTTCGCCTCAGTCAGCATTTCGCTAGAACAAAACAATGTTCCACGTTCCCTTCTATGCATCTAGTCAGCAATACGATATGGTCCATGCGGGCCAGTGAACATTTAACGAACCGTGTATCTGGTAACATGTTGGGGCCGCGCTCCTTGCTTTGATCCAACGTCAGCCACTCATCCTAACAATCTTAAATGCAAGCCGCATCACAAAAGCTCTGATGAAACAAAAGAAACATGACTTGCAAGACAAGTGGGTTACTATATCGAAGTTTTGATATAGAATGGGCGGGGAAACGGCACGAATTTCCGCAGAATGATAATTAGGCGTCAAGAGGTATCTTGAACAACTCCAATTTGAAAATTGAAAATTGATTTTGAAATAGTCGAGCAGAACTGCGCGCAGTGCAGCAACCCCTAGATGCGTCCAATGCAATTACTCGTCAAACACCGAAGGTCCTGCCTGCCGAAACCATGCTGCCGTTGCTTTTTTGTCTATTCATGCCGGAAACCCCTCCCAAATACTTCAATCATCTCAAATACCCCCAATTTTACTCGTGCATCGTCATATCCTCGAAATCATCGAGAAGCTGCTCCAACGGAATTTCCAAGCCCTGGTCATCGTCGTCGCCGATTGTGCTCTCTACCTCCATGGCGTCTTCTGCTTGCTTCTTCTCCTGCTGCGCTTTGTACAATGCCAAACCAGATCTGAGTTCTGAGTCTTCTTCCACGTCTCGGAGGAAGAGTTCGAAGTCTCTCTCCATACGCTCTTGGTCCTGTTTCCTAGGTAGCATCTCGCCCTCTTCCTTGGCAATACGCTTGAGACGCCACTTCCTGTTGTTGTTCTTCTTCTTACGTGCGTAGTGTTTCTTGACGAGCACAACATCTGGAATGGTTGAAGCGTGTTTCGATTCCTCCAGCACATCGAAAAGAGGGTTGTTGAAGTTTGTTCCTGAGAGATGATATCCCATGACAGAATCGCCCACGTGCAGGATACCTCCCAGATGAGTTTTCGTATAATATGTCTGCTCATTATTCCCGAGATCTGACGCACGTGCAACAGTTGCTTCAGCTAGGAAATACCGTCCTTTCTGTACGCCTAAAGGCTCGATGTCTAGAACAATAAACTCTGCGAGATCTTGTATATCGGCGAGAGACCGGAACTGTGACCGCCAGTAGATGTCGGTTGAGATGTCGGCAGTCTGGAGGGTGGTGGGATCTAGAAGAGATATTGACGTTCCAATGCGGTGGCAGAGTGTGAGAGCGCTGATGTTGCCAACCTTTTTGGCGAGTGGAATGGGAAGGACAACCAGGTCATCTTTACACTACATTTCCGCGTTAGCAATAAGATAAGAGTTTGGGGGGGTGGTAAACCTACGATGGGCACCAACTCGGCCGAGTAGGAGAACTTGTACGATCGAGTAGAGGTGTGGATATCCATACTAATCAACTCCTGACTCTTCTTCACATGAACTGGGACGACGTTCTTGAGAAAATCGACAAAGCCCTCGGCGTGATTCCGCTGGGCAAAGTAGAAGTCTATGCCGTCGTGCACCTCCTTGATGTTGATGGTGTCCTTATGGGCGCCGTGCTTGAGAATGAGCTGCTCCAGGTATAGGAAAGTGCGCTTATGCGGGACCTTTTGGCGGATCTGTACGACGGCGCGCCAGGTGTTGTGCGTGTACGACTTTGCACAGTCGGGGCACTGGTGGTAGTTCTGGACGTACTCGACCTCGAACGACTGCTGCATGATGGCGCCTTCAGAGATCTCTTGCTGCACTGTGATCTTGACCTTGATGCGCCGAGAATGCGGCTCTGTCCAGATGAAGCTCGCATCGATTATTCGCAGCTTGTTGAGTCCCCGCAGTTTCTTGAGGCACAGGGCGAGCAGCTCGCGCGACTCGAGCGAGGCGACAACCCACGATGTGGGTGGCGAGAGCCAGCGGTCACAGTCGCGGCACATGTGGAGCGTGGCATCGCGCTGAACTCCGCCCGTGACGTCGGTCTGGAGTTTGATGCAGTCGTAGCAGAAGGCACCGGAAATGGTGCCGTCAACGGGCGCGCCGCAGTCTGCGCACAGGATCGTAGCGGCGCTCTTCGGCGCGGGGGTGAAGTGAACGGGCGTGTCGACCTCCATGAGGGGCGGTCGGGGGAGAAGGTATATGTGTGTGCTGGGAGGTATGATGGTGAGGATCTGGACGGGTTTAGCAGGGAGGGTCTCTTTTGTAGACCGTGGCGGTGGTGACTGTTCGGTCGTGTGTTGGGTTGGCGATGCTTTGAAATTCCCCCGCTATAAATTTCCTGCGCAGTCCTCTGTGATCTTATCTTATCGCCACGTGACCAACACTGTCGGCGAGTGCAGACGCCGACCTGGAGAAAGTTCATTCCTTCATTCTGCACGCCTCATTATGTCTCTGAGCAGAGCCGTGTCGTCGAGTCTGAGCTGTCATGGCTGCAGAAACGCAATTGTGCGCTCCTTCGTATCTTCAGCATTATCCAATCCCATCGTTCTCTCTTGTGGCAACCGTACAGCATCCATCCCACCTCGTCCTACTCGGCGCTCATTCACATCCACCCCCACACGAAGACAAGAGAAAGATGGTCTCGGCCTATTGGAAGAGGAGGCAGATCTAGAGGCGTCAAGAAGTTCTATAGGAGCAAAACATCGCACCCTTGACTCTGAGGACCCAGCCACCCCAAAAGTCCAGTACCCCATCGCTATCAACCATGCCACTGCGGATTCCAGAGTAGACCCATCCAGTATCGCCGGCTCGGACGCCACCGCCGTACAAAACATCCCATGGTACCTGCGCGACCGTGTAGAACCCGTTGCCACACAAGCTGCGCAAATCCCCGATCTACCCCCGAACCCTCCTCCGCTCCTCGAAACCCTTCTACACTACATCTCCATGACGGCCGGTCTAGACGACCTACTAGTCCTTGACCTACGGCATCTCGACCCCCCGCCTGCTCTAGGCCCCAAGCTTATAATGATCATGGGCACGGCGCGCAGCGAGAAGCATCTGCACGTCTCGGCAGACCGCTTCTGTCGCTGGCTGCGACGCGAGCACCATCTACGCGCAAACGCTGCGGGACTACTAGGTCGCAACGAGCTGAAAATCAAGCTGCGGCGAAAGGCAAAGCGGATGAAGATGCTGGCGAATGTCGGGGGCCAGGAGCCGGAGGGGAACCTGGACGACGGGATACGGACGGGCTGGATTTGCTGCACGGTGGGGAAGATTGAAGCACATCCCGAAGATATGCATATGCCAGGCGACGATGTAGAGAATTTCGTAGGATTCAGGGAAGTAAAGCCGGGAGTGAACGTCGTAGTGCAGATGTTCGTCGAAGAGAAAAGAGCAGAGATCGATCTCGAGACCCTGTGGGGTGGAGTAATGAAGACGCACGATCGGGAGGGCAAGATGGCAGATAAGATATTGGAAGAACTGGATAAGGAAAACACATTGGAAGAGGGAGCAAATGGAAAAGTAGCAGGCGAGCAGCTACCACCTCCGACCGGGAAAGCACAAACACCACGAGCTCTGCCTCCTTCGCGCTCTCCCAGTGATCCATTCCCCAACTCTTCCGCATCTTCGGCGCTGCCCATCCGTCCTAGAGCATCTGCAGGGGATCCGTTCCCCGGCAGCTCTACACCATCGGCCCAGTGGATCCGCCCAAAAGCATCAGCGGGCGATCCGTTTCCCCCAGCTTCGGATCCGTATTTAGCTCGGCCACGACACATACGGCGGCTCCACACAGTTGGACTGCGACAATCATAGGTCACTTGCATCACCCAGTCGCTATGTATATACATGTAATAGAAATGTAACAGTACACCAAATATCCCAATTCTTGTTGCTTTTACACCTCTGCAATATAATGTATGCTGCTTTATAACTATAGATCAATGTGAATGACCTATACAGTTAATCTCAGTGCATCGTTCATCCAACCCTCTCCTAGATCTAGCCCCCTCAAGTCTCCGCAAAGTATGGAAGTGTCTAAAGTTGCTCATTGTGTTGATTGTGCTATCATCATCACATGGGATCTGGGGCAAATATTTCACAATCAACTTTAGCAGAAACGAAGAAACACAAATCATATACTCCAACATCCATTTTCATTTCACTTCCACATCCACCTTGTATCTACTAGGACATAGCCCGTTTAGCCTCATTGCATCCCAGCAAGGCTCTATACAGTCCAGATCAGAAGCACAATCGCTTGTGTCCTAATCGCACCTTCTTTGCCTCTGGTCGACCTATACAAAATAGTATGTAGGTACTATCAGACGGTAGAAAGTGAAAAGTGAGCTGCTATAGAATTACCAAGCAAAATTCCCGCCGTTCCAGTCCAATCCCATGATAATGCACCGATGAATCCCATGCTAAACCTCCAAGAGAAACGTACCGTTTGCCAAGCCGATTCCATGCGAGTGATATAAGCGGTGTATGCATGTGGGTGGTAAGAAAGAGAGAGAGAGAGAGCCAACACGCAAAACAAGATTCCCCATTACGCATCCCAGATATGAAGGATCCCGTTGACTCCACGCTAGATGACGAACAGTGACGAGTTCCATTCCGTAGGTGAAGCTAGAAAAGGGTCCAAAATTACAAAGTTAGCTAGGTGAAGATGCCATGTCATCGTGCATGGTCTCTCTCGATTGCAGCCTCTAATACATGTTCGGCGGTCCCGGTCGGCCGAGCTGTCTCTGATTCGGGCCACCGAACTGCTGCTCAAACATGACCCGAGGATCATCGCCTCCGCGCATCCCCATTGGCGGCCCGTATCCTGGAGGCGGGGGAAAATAGCCTTGTGGTGGTCCTTGGGGTGGCATGTTGCCCTGAACTTGGCCTGGGTATATTGCGCCGCGCATACCACCTGGGGGAGCGAAACCTGGCGGGTGACCGAGTGGCGTGTTACCTGCGGAGAAGCTTGGACCAGGTCCCATTTGCTGCTGCTGTTGGAGCTGCTGCTGAGTGCCGTGACCCCCTAAACCAGGTGGTTGGCGCATAGGCGGAGCACCGAAGCCAGGTGGCGGTGCGATATTTGGCCGCTCTTGGGGCGTAGGAGGCATTCCAGCCTGGCGTCCGGCCAAGTACTGCATCTCTGGCATAGGTTGGGATGGGATGCCCATGTTTGTCATTTGACGGGGGATTTCACCAGCTGTGTTGCGACGCTGGAGGTTCATGATCGCCGGGTCATCATGAGCAAAGTTCATCTGAAGACGGGCGTTCTTGTTGCGAATTGCTTCTTGCTGGTGCTGCATATTCATGTCGCGTATGCTAGCTTCACGGAGTTGTTGCTCGCGAAGTTCAGCCTGACGACGCATCATCTCGTTTTCTGCGTACATTCGTTGGTCCTCCATGAAGCCTGGTGGAAGTCCAGGACGACCCTTCGGTTGACCCTGGTGTCGCTGCGCAGATGGGTCGAAGAATGTCATGTTCTGGCTTTCTGGAGCAGGCCGAGGCAGACTCTGGTGGTGCATCTGCTGGGGCGGTGTGCCGCGAGAAGGTTGCTGCATGAGGGTGAGCAGGAAGTCACGCTCACGTTGCTTAGTTTGGGGATCGCGGCTTGTCTCATCTCGCACGCGGCCGTTCAAAATGGCATGGAGATGAGCATCCTGTGCACTACTGTTCCTAGGAGGCGGTTGTTGGTTGGAGAACTCATCACCAGGGCGGTTTGATTCAGGTCGTGGCAGTCCGAACTGCTCAAGGAAAGTGTTGTCTGGAGACATGGCATTTAGCCTCGCCTGAGATGGCCTGCTCTCAAGACCTGGCCTCGGGGCAAGAATGTTCTCGAGCATATGCTGCTGTTCGAGTGTTCGAGGAACCTGTTGCCGAGGCTGTGGGCGGCTCTCTTGCTGTTCTTGGGGTGGAGATTGACGCAGAAAATCGAGTGCAATGCCTCCTTGCCTAGATCCGTTGATTGGCGTACCTGCACTGGCTTGAGCTGCCGAGATATTAGTTCCACCCAGCATTTGCAGGATGCGCTGAAAGCCTTCTTTATCGGCATTGCTACCATCAACACCAAGACCAGGCATATGTCCGGGCATAGGTCCAGGCCCAGGAGACGCAGGCGTGGGAAGAGGATTCTGGCTTGGAATCGCTGCTTCTTCCGGCTTTGTGAACATGCCCATGAAGCGGGATTTCTTGTCCGTTCTAGGCTTTGCAACCATCTCTGGAACAGTGGTGTCTGGGGCCTTGTCCCTACCCCAATTTCCAAAAATTGGGTGATTAGGTTCCGTGGCGGAAGGTGTGCCGGTTTGCCTTACAGAAGCCGGGATTGATGGCTCTACAGGAGCAGGCGGTTCCGCCTTCGGCTCCTCCTTCTCCTCCACTGGCGCGTCTTTAGCTTTCATGAGCTCTTTCCAACGTTGAAAGTCTTCCTGCGTATGAGCTTTCGTCTCTTTCTTATCTGCGCGTGCATCCATCCATTCTGGATCCTGCTCTGCTTTGTTGCCTCCTCTATTCCAGTCGCGATCTCCTCGGTCACGCTGCTCTCGGTCGCGCTCTCGGTCGCGCCATCCGCCTCCGCCCGTCGCTCCGAATTTAGTGCCCTCAACCTCTTTGACAGTTGTGTCTTCACGTCGGCCCCAGCGCTCAACTTTGTCACGACCGGTGGCAAGACGCCGCGTTGAAGCATCACCATTCTCTACCTCGCCGTCCTTGGGTACTTTCTCTCGGTCGCGATCGCCGTTCCGGCCAAAGCCACGATCAAAGTCATCCTGGCCTAAGCTCTTGCGACCCTTCACGTTGGTCCAGCCCTCTCCCTCGTCTCGTACCGGGCGTCGTCCGTTAGTCACGCCAGCCTTATCTCGAGGGCGGTCCGTATCACGGTCCCGTGTCCATCGATCGCCACGTTCACGTGGAAACCGGTCGCCAAGCTGGTCCCCGTCGGTCGAGATGATTCCTGTGCGCTTCTCTGGAAGTTCAGCAGCTGCCTTCGCAGTACGAGACGCTGATGTAAACGAGAGCTTTGGGGGGCCCAGAACAGTGTCTTCCGGTTCTGATGAAGCGTGTTAATAGTGAGAAAGAGCTCGTCCTCAGATGTATACTCACGCGTGCTAGAGCGCCGGCCAAAGTGACCCATTGGATTGATGACAGGAAGACGCTCGGCGCGATTCTCCCCAGTTGCAGTAGTATCCCCATCCCGTAGATTCCCTGATCGAGGTCGACGATTCGCAGCAGCATTAGCACTGGCCGTGGCGGTGGTGTTTGGATCGGCTGGTACATCCATCCATTGCAGGATTGACGGTAGCCCCTCTGGCTTTTGCACGAGCGGAGAGTGTTGTAAGTGCTCTAGCTGCTCGACGGTATATGATTGACCTCCCATTCTCGCGAGCGTGAGAGAGCAGGCTGGAGGGGTGAGAGTGAGGGCGTTAGAGACGGGTTGCGATTAGAGGTTGCTGGGCGACGATGGAGGGGGGTTGTGAAGTCGCTACGTGACTGACGAGCGTCGAGGGAGGCTGCCGTGAAGGCAGGGGGATCTGAAAGTGCCCGCTTTGCGACTGATCAAACAATACTTCTTCTACGGCTGACACGGCAATATTAACGTTGTTGCGCTCGAGGTGCGAGAAAGCGGCGGAGGTAGCTTGGAAACAGTTGTCGGGGCGTATTTGCCTCGGCAGCGCACAATAGAATAGACCGAGGGTCTGGTGCGATTAAAATTCGAGGCAAGTCGTGGGTCAGTCTGGGACTGGCGTGCGCTGAGCACCCCTGCGAGCGGCGATGGTGAGTGGAGTAGGAGCTGCGGGCGAAGCTCATGCGGCGGCGGGGGTGTGGTCGCGGGGACAGTAGATGAGGATATTGGGATATTGGGGTTGGTTGGTAGGTGTAGCACTGTGATTGATGGAATAGAGCGTGTTGTTTGCGGTCGTGGTTTTGTGTTTTGTCGTCGCCGCGGCGGTCGAGCTGGGTTCCCCAAAGAGGCAGCCACGGAGAAGGTGTATGGCCGATCGCCGAGGCGGGTCACGTGGGCTTGGCAACCACTCCCCGGGCTCGTGCAATGTTTCTCAATTAAGCTACATTCTTCATACCATAGCGCTCCCTTAAGTCACGTAACAGCCGATGTATAATATCATCTGTGGAAAATTTGCTCGAGACTAGCCAATACGGCTTTCAATTGCTGCTTCTAGACAATGTGTATATGCCTGACCTGTGAACTATGCACCAACTTTGGCCAACGATGCAATAGTCCCCGCAGTCGTACCACTGCTCCAAACATCTACCTTATCCTTGTCGCTCGTCTCATAGATTCGCGAGACCAGTTCCCTCAACATGCGATGTCGATGATCATTGTTTTCCAACCTCATCTGTATCCAGCTCACCAACCCACAACGCGTGATAAGTGTCGTGCCACCCCCGACCGCCGCCGCCCTCAATAGCAGCCTCACAATTTTCTCTTTCGCTGAGATGGCACACGACGCTGAGACGTAGTACGAAAGAAGTCTCTCGATCACGTTCTTGGTCCTAAATATCTCCATGTCCTCGGGCGTTCTCAAGCAGTCGATGAGGTAGTCAAGAAACCAGTCTACTTCTTTGTGATATGCGCCATCTTGATCGGGCTCGCTATTGATGATAGCTTTTCCAAAATAACGAGGAAGGTTTTCGACAGTCCAGTCTGGTCGCTTCAAGAGGAACTGATTGATCTTTCCAAACATGAAATGCATTGGGTCAGCTACGACGTTCACAGCACGAGCTGCGAATACGCCGCCAACGTATGGCATCGGCTCGGATTGCACGA
Source organism: Melanomma pulvis-pyrius CBS 109.77 (assembly GCA_010093585.1). Taxonomy (NCBI): domain Eukaryota; kingdom Fungi; phylum Ascomycota; class Dothideomycetes; order Pleosporales; family Melanommataceae; genus Melanomma; species Melanomma pulvis-pyrius. The sequence goes on from MU001832.1 coordinate 43,197, forward strand.
TAGGTTCTGCTGTTTCTAGCGCTTCGCCGAGGAGGAGTTTGAGCTGTAGGAATTCGGGGTCTTCACTCGCCTGTGGAACAATTAGCATTATAAATGTAGGAAGCTGAGGAACCATACATTGATTTTACCCATAAGTTGGCGAATGTTAATAACAGCTTGTAGACGAATTTCAGCATGCTGTGAGCATAGACAGAGTAGCAGCTCTCCGATATCTCCGTTCTCCATGCTTTCCTCGATATCCTTCTTTCTCCAGCGGTTGAGACCGGTATGCTTCTCGTCCTCTTTAGGGGGTAGCTCGAGATCAACGGCAGCAGCGATTCTCGTTTCCTCTTTTGGCTGCTCTGTCGGAATGGGAGAAGCACTAGATCGCTCAGATCCACTGAAATCGGCACCAGTTGCCAACTTCAATGCCGCTTTGGCCTTCTCTTTCCCCATCTTCCAGAGAAAGGCATCTCTGAGGACCTCCTGATAAGCTGGAGCAGCCGAAGCAACCAGTGAGTCCCGAACAAGGCCAAGGAGCAACTCGTCTTCTCCAATGAGCTTTAGCAGATAAAGTAGTTTTGATAGCCATTGTGCAAGAGGCTCCGCTGGGTTACCCTTCTCATCTTTGCCCCCTTTGAAGGGCCATTGTTCTACCAACGTCATTAATAAAGGACTCAAAGGTCCAGAGGTAGATTCCGATTGGGGGAGTTTTGCAGCAATGATATCCTTGTCGTCGAAATATTTGATGGGTCCCTTCATGAACCGTGCGCAGCAGTCATCCAAGAACTCCAGCACTTGAAGGGAAGGCGATGATGAACCACAAGGCGCACCAAGACTGACAATGATAGCATCGAGACCGTCTGGGTAGGTGCTCATCTGAAGCATATCATGATCTCGTAAGATAGCGACAAGAAGTGTTTTAACACCACTATATAGTTGCCCTTCCGGAGACAGCGCGATGAGTTTTAGAAGCATGACGAAGGGAGAATGTGGGAGTGATTCTATATGTTGTTAGCTTTGGAAGTGTCCGTACATGCACAAGACACTTACTAGTCTTTTGCCACCAACGCATTGAAGGAGAGTTCCTAGCAATCTGTATCCAGTGTTCGAGCTCCATGATACGAAATGCCCTGTCCTCAGATGCCACTGTGGGCTTTTCGGCCTGTGTGAGAGCATTGCAAAGAGGAACTGAGATGTCGAATTTCTCCTGAAGAGCGACTTGGGGAGCAACCTCGTAATACAACCTCAGCAGTCTTGTGATCGCTTCTCGCATCATATCTGTCTGGAAAGCAGGTCGACGAAAGGCGAGAATGACAGTCTTCACTAGCGGACACCTCTGACAGAACTCCGTAGTGAGGCGCTGAGATGCCTGCTCCCATGATTTTGAGGGTTTCAACTGGGATGCGGTGTTGAATTCTCGTAGCACCGCTCGGAGCTTGTGAAACGCGACGATCAGGACGCGAACGGCAAATAGGTTGACCAGATCTGAACTTTGATTCAAGCATTTCGTCAGCACTTGCTGGGTCAAGGGCTGAGGCAATATGCTCTGAATGAGAGTAGAGACTGCGGGTGGATAGTCACGATATGTCCTCTTTGCGCCAAAGTATTGCGGTACAGGGAGCTCTATCGTTTCATATAAGAAGGAAGAGAATCCGACCCAAGTGGATGTAAGCTTCGGCTCGTAATTGAAAGCTTCTTTGTGGAAGAAGTAGTCCGCAACGAGCTCTGGGCAAGCTTTGAATATAGAAACTACTAGCTCCTGCTGTAGTATGCTGGCGTAAGGTTTAAGAGACTGCGTAAACTCTCCCAGAATGACATTTCGAACTTGTCCCTTTCCCTCGAGAGCCTCGGATGAATCAATGCCAAAATCGAGAGCGAATTCTGTGGCATCCTCCATGCCCATATCTCCGTCATCGTCATTTGTCATGGGATAGAAGCCACTGGTAGGCAACATGACACCATAGGCTGGCGAAGTGCACACCATGCATAGAAACTCGTGGGCTACCTGGTCCGGGGATGTTTGGCCTTCCGCGAGCGATCCTTCAGGGGATTGGTACCTATAGAGACCTGCAATGTGTGATAGAATCCTTCCGGTCAAAATACGGCTCTTGACCTGGCGTGGGATTGCCTTATCTTGGAAAACGTGGCTCTTCAAGACGTTCAAGATCTCGGAAATCAGGAAAGGCGGATCTGCATGCAGGTGGTCGAAAATGGCCCTGACGATGTTTCGATTAGACAGAAGCTCAATCTTGGCGAGCTCATCCAAATATCTGAGATGCGTGAGGAAATATCGAACAGCATTGACGCGCACACTTGGCTTTCGATGTAGATCAACTACGGCTTTCCCCTTCGGATCCGTCCATAGGCCGATGTTCCTGCCCAGGGTTTTGGGTTCTAGTGTGAAGTCTCTCTTTGCGTATATGGCCCTAGCGTGCGCGCCTTCGTTGAACCGTGTGAGCTCGGTAAGCAATCGTAAAACCGGCGAGATGATGTTGTCCTGCGAGGGTCCGGCGGATAAGCTACGGCCCAGGCGACGCGCGACGGTTGGGTGCAGGATAGTTTTACATAGTAGTGCTCCATAGTCGACAAAATCCGCGCAGCTTGAGATGACTTTAATCAAAAGCGCAAGACCGGCCGTGACCTGTGCAAGCAGGGCGTCATAGTTGGACGCAGCTGCGAAGTCCCACGCTTGTATCAGATGCGGCAGAAAAGGCGAGTCCTGGTCCACCTGTCCATTTGGCTTATTCGGTCTCTGTGAATCCAAATACTCGCGGAGTATAGCACGTTTGCGTGGCAGGTCGTGGTCGTCGGTTGAGTATAGGATGGAATCGAGGAACTTTTTGAGAAGAAATAGGCCTGAAGGACAAGTTAGCTCCAATGTAGTAGCGGATATAGCGCATATACATACCACTTCGGAAGACTTCGGCGGTGCCTCGCTCGAAGATGAGAGCCTTCTGTAGTTGTCGCGCGGTGGAGACTTCCTCGACCGCAGGTGGGGAAGCATCCTCGCGGGAGCCCCCAACTCTTTCGACTCGCTGTCGCTTGACGTACGGCGCTTCGGTCGCGGTTCTTCCAGAGGCCTCGGAGGCTGTGCGTTTGGCCATAGTTTAATTCATGGCCTTCTCGCCGTGTTGTCGCGGTGGTTGTGAATATTCTGCAAGCAAAAGTTCGGCGGGACGTAGAAATTTTGGACTGGGATACCCCGGCACACGCGGTCGGAACGCTGTGCTCAGTTTGGCGTAGTTGGTTAGCTGATGTGTGATCACACATCACAACTCAGACCTCACCCCGCTCATTCTCACATGCATCATCACGCTCATTCTCACATACATCATCACGCTCAATTCTTCTTGAGTATCTACTCAGTGCTTCTCTACAAGATTCAAATGCAATTTTTGATTCGATGAAGGACGCTTCTCGACCCTTCCCCCTGATCCTCACGGCCATCGATGTGTTCCTATCAACATGCCACCGCCTGCCAAACCAGATGGCTACTGGAGAAGACAATATTCCGGTCTATGAGGGAGTAAAATGAGAATATATTTGGGTGTTCTAGCATCATAAGAGAAGTGGCAAAATGCAATGCCAAACTGAGAGAAGCCAACTTGTCGGGCAAAAGCCACAGACACATGTGGGCAAAAGACACAGACACATGTGGGCAAAAGACACAGATACAAGTGGGCAAAAGACACATGTGGGCAAAAGATACATTTGGGCAAAAGACGGGATGAAATTGCAAAAGTTTGGCAAAAAGAAAATGCGGCCAAGGGGACTCGAACGCAAAAAATTGGGGATACCCACGGGATGCCTATGTGCGGGACTATAGATACTCTGCTAGACAGCTAGTTCTCGCGGACGATACTATATGTGCGTGCCCACGAGTACCCTGAAGTCAGCTAGGCGCGGCGGGCGAGAGTCCTCGAAACCCCTAGTTGTGATGATTGGCTCCCAGTTTCTCGTGCCGCCTACCGTATGGCAACATTCACTGGCTGCTGGTCCTCAATCAACTCAACCAAGACTCTACTTTTATGAAGATATTGTAGGTTTAAATAATATTTATACAGTTAAAAGAGCGGGGTTAAAAGAGATCAATAACAAGAGTGAAGGACGGCGCGGGCCTAAGGTTGGAAACTCCGAGTGACTGTGGGGTGTCTCTTTCACTTGCGTTTCTTGCGGAAATGCGGAGTGAACTCACCGCAACTTACCGCTTGTAATAGGCCTGCATCGTCCTCAGCTCAGTCTTTCTTAGAATGAGAGTCTGAAGCTGCTGCAGGCCTTTGCTTTGCTCTCTGGTACCGGCTCACTCTACACATTGAATGCCTTGCATCAGAAACAATACAAGGCTATTAGCAGCTCCACCGACTTTGGAACCTCCTCCAAGCCATCTAATTGTTTTGGTAATCATTTATATTTCACTAAATCCGTATAGGTAAATCTCGATATCTATCCCAATACACTTCATTTCCTCATTTGCTTTCTCTGCTTCAATGCCGCACACCTACGCACAACTGTCCCTCCACCTCACCTCGCCCCCCACCCGGTCACCGTCTCCGTAACCCACTGCGTCGCACACGCCCCATTGCAGGCCCCCTTACAAGACCTACTCCTCGTCAGTGTCGGCGTCGCGCAACACCCCTCCACCGGCCCCGACGGTACAAGCGTAGTGCTCAGCCAAATGCAATCAGGTGGCGGACATCCGAGGTCGTCTTCAGGGCACTTGTTTGATGCGGTGACAGTTTCGGTGTAGCAGGGCCTGCTACGGGGTGGAGATGTGATCGTAGGTTTTGGTTTCGTGGTAAGAGTGAGGCTAAGCGTGGGTTTGACGGGGTTGGGAATGGATGTAGAAGGGCAAGACGGCGACGTCATTTCTGTGCTCGTGTACGTTGCGCAGCCGGCTCGACACGAAGTTTGGCAGGGGAGATAGGACGTTGCCGTGGGTGTTTTAGTACAGTATTTGTTAGGCCCTGGGATCGTTGTTGTGCTGTGAGGTCGAGTCAGTCGGCTGAGAAGGATAAGGAGTGTTATGTGTACCTGAGCATCATGCAATGGGCAAAGATGCATGGTGGACTGGGCTTGAAGATGGGACAGCTGGTGTCTGCGACCCAGATTGTTGCTGTGTAGCAGGGACAGACTCCAGGGAGGTCGAATTCTTGGGCGGCGAGAAGGGTGCTAGGATAGATTAACTGTATTCTTCACAAGTGTGTGGCAGTAGGAATATTTACGTACGTCAGCCACAAAGAAGCGATTGCAATTGTGAATGTAGTTGTTTTTCCCATTTTTTCTTCGCTGTATTTTCCCTCAATGTCGAACGTAGTCCCACCGTCAAGTAGTCAAGATGGATGCAGGTCCTATATATATCTTCCGGCTACCCTTCGTATCAACCCCTCATCACCAACCGGCACAATCCAATCAACCCTCTCCCGATCTCCGATCGCTTCAGTAATTGCAAACCCCTTGCGTTATCCAATTTACCCCGGAACTTGATCTAGACTGGCAACGACGGCAATATTAGACTTCCCCAAAGGTTGTCAATCTCTAAACGTGGAAATAACAGGCCAAGATATGCTGTACGAGAACGAGAAATTGCTTTTCGCACTGAGTTCATCCAAAAGCGAGGAACGCTATTGCGTCACGGTAGTAGCAGTCACTTTGTGCCACGTATTGTGTAACCCCAATATTCGAGGAATGAGAATCGATACTTGCTCACGAGCTTAGGATAGCTAGACCCTGAATCATTCGTGGAGCCCAAATGGCTCGCGCATAGCGAAATGCAGATGCCATTAATCATCGGCCACTGCTCTAGATTTGTCCCTGTTGCTACCTTTGGCATCGTTCCCTAGAAGCTTTCGTAACAGGAACGATTCTCGGAGATTAGTAATTATTTGAAGGGCACACGAGAAGAGGTGGTATTCCACAAAAAGGTTTCCATTCCGTTCAACGCCGCCAATGGTAGGCATATGATTACATATATATACGCATTCATCCGGAGATTCGATCATACAGCCGCCGTCTTGGGCTTTTTTGTCCCGTATTTTGATCTCGACGTGATCCTGTTGGCCACTCCTCCCTATGTCTAGTTAATAGGGTGTATCGTATCTGCAGGAGAGCAGGAGTTCTTACCAGATCCAACGCTCCTCTCACCAGATGGTATTTCACACCTGGACAATCCTGTGCTCTGCCTCCCCGTACCATGACAACAGAATGCTGCTGTACATTGTGCCCTAAATATTCCAAATTAGCCCTGCAGTCTCTTCCACTTGCCCGTGGACTTCCTGAATACACCACGTCTCGTTGTCGTCGCGCCTGCTATACCCTCCACACCAGATGAAATGTATGTAGCATACCTTCGCCCGGGATATATGCCGTTACAATCTTCCCGCTGCTCAACCTCACCCTCGCAATCTTCCTCTCCCCCGAATTCGGTTTCTTGGGCTTCGTCGTGCCGACCTTCAAGCACACGCCCTTCATCTCTGGCCTATTGTGAAGCGCAGGAGATCGCAATTTTCGGACCTTTCGCTGTCCCCGCCCACCGCGGACCACTTGTATTAGGGTGCACTTGTGCGCTCGGGACGCGGGCAAGGCGCGCATAGGGAGGGCGGATATCGCATTTCGGAGGGGTATGGGACCAATTGAGGGACGAGTGGGGCGTGAGGATGTAGTGAAGGTTCTTTGAAAGAGCGATGGCCGTATGAGGTGTCGGAGGAACTGGAGAGCCATGGCTGGTGACGTTGTGGGGGAACGTTTCGTGATGCAGAAAAGTTGAAGATGCTGCGGAGCTCCACGATCAATGACTTGGCAATGGCCCGTGCCCACTACCTCACTTCTAGAGGCTAGACTGAAGATGTCAGCTCGACATCAACAACATCCGTGAAAGGTCTTCAGGCTACGGACTGTGTACGACGCATTCAGGCGCCCATCAGCTCAAATTTACTATCTTAGATGCCATTACGCGTCTTTAAGGCAACAGTATTACCCGTAAGCTATAACGCCGAATCTCTCCTCTTCGTGTCTGTCCACAGCTTCTGAAGTCAGAATGCTCCCAACTCAATTACAAGATCATGCGACGTTTCTCCTTCGTTTGCCTCGTGAGCTTCGCGACATGATATATCCCGACATCGTCAAAGAAGCATCTCCAATTCTCCTGGCCTCTACCTCCTCCACGACTGCACATCCCGACCCACATCCGATTGCATGTGTCCTCAGTTCCAATCCCATTATCGCTGCAGAGGCGCTTGAGGCATTCTACCAATGCAACACCTTCATCTTAGATCTCGACCCGTATCTTGGAGATAGGAAGATGTGGATCCATGATTCGATACCGAGATCCTATATCCGACATCTCGTCGTAGTGGTTGAGGAAGAAACATGGGAGGAGAGCCGTCCCATAGTGCCCTTTGTCGAATTCGAGCAAAAAAATTGGAACAGTGCGAAGCGGCGGAGATGGATCGAGCTACTCACCTTTCCCAAACTGGAGACCCTAACAGTCAATATGGTCAAGAAGGAAAGGAAGACATTTTTCTGGATGTTTTTTAGCCCAATTCTGTATGAGCTGCGCGCACGGAACTCTGGCTTCCAAATCCGCTTCAACGTTTCCTTCGATCAGATGCTCGAGGAAGAATGGAATAGTTCAGTTTGGGGAGGAATCAATGGCCTGCCCGTAAACGAAGAATTCAAGCCTTCCGGCTTCATCGAAGTCTCGGGCATGTTTGTGCCAGCTACCGACGACGATAGGCAATATGTAGACGATTACCTTCCAGAGAAAATAATGCCGGCTGCGAGGGATGTGATAAGTGGGCTCTTCGCGGAGTCGCCAGCGCGGAGGAGGGATCTAGGGAGCCTGTATTTCGTTTCGGAGCCTCCTCTGCTAAGAGTGTTGATGGATGAGCACTGGGTGGTTTTTAAGGATTGTGAGAAGCAGAGGGGGGCTTAGGGATGAACCAGGATGATACGGCAACAGATCAAATCTGCAGCGTGCCGTATTTAGTATAATGACAGTTCCTCATCACCAATGTTCGACTTCTTCGCTACGCGCCAGCGACACTATGGTGTCGACTTCATGATATCTCTTACATTTTGGGCAGCTTTATAGTACTCTCGAACATTCGTTGGGACCACTGTGCGCTCCGCTCTTACGGTCTGCGTGTTCTCCATATAGGCCAATTCCTGGCACAAAATTCCGTCAGACCTGTATCACCAACCTGATAGCTGTATGCGCCCACCAGTCACTGGTACTCTTTTCCATGCGCGTCCAGTCAATTCGGTCATTTTCGTCATTTCCCATACATTCCGCATCAGAGGATGATTAACCAAACATTTCCTCTGTGACATAATAGCGCGCGGCTTAACCACTTAGAAGCAGGAAAGAATTCGTGGACCCCGATATCTCCTTGGTATGACATGAGCGGCTCTATAGCCTTGAAGTTTTAGACTCTTGTAGATAGATAGAGGGGTTGCTGTTGCCTCTGGTAGACATGAAGAATCGGTCATTTGAAACCTGGTATATTTCACGTGCTAACCAAGAATTGAAGTGGAATTTGCAGTATAGTCAAATTATTATTATCCTACAGACACATTCTACACCTCATATCATATCCCAATTTGTATGCCAACCGCCCATTGGGTCCTCTGGACACCCCTAAACCATCAACTTCCCATCCCGACAGCTTCATTTAAGCAAGCGATGATGCTGTACCCATTTTGTCGACATACCCGAAACAAAAAGAATTTGACTGAAATCATGCCGGGCCTATTTTATACGCGGCGACGATAATTGCAAGCGTACCCAAATGCCATGTAAATGCACAACTTTTTTTAATTTTACAAATGCAAGGTAAACCGAAATTAGGACCGCGAAGAATATTCAAGACCGCCATGTTAAGAAATATGCAAGGGAAGCCCTGGCAAGCAACGAGTCGGGTACGGATAGATCCAGTACAAATACAGTAGTGTTTGGCTGTGCTTCCGTACATCGTTGGTTTTTGATGCATTGAGTAGCTTAAATGATTGGGTGGAAAGAGCGGCAGTCCTAATTAAGATTCAGTGGTGTTTGGCCTGACGACGATATACCATGATGAAAAAGGCTTCGCTAGTGCAGTGTAGGACACTAAGCTAGAACGAGCGCAACGACCACGGCAACAGCCCCCATAACCGCCCCCGACGCCGTGAAGTCTAAAGCACCGGAGTTCTTGACACCAGTGTGGGAAGATGGTCTGGGGCCTCTTGGAAGGCCGGTCAGGACGGAGATGCCGGTAGTGGACTGGGAGGGAGAGGCTGATGAACTGATGTCGGTGCTATTGCTGGTGTATGAGGTTGCGATCGAGTTTTCGGAGCCGTCATAGCTGGTTGTGTGTTTGGAAGGGGAATATGAGGTGGGTGTCAGCTCCCAAATGCTTGTCTTTGTGCTGCTAGTGGCGCCGTTCCAGAGCATGGTGGGGGATGAGGTGACGTAGGTGATTAGAGGGGCCTGGGAAGACGCTTTTGTAGGTTGGTTCGAGGGGACCATAGCGAGTGGGGATTCCCATGATTGAGAAGGAGCTGGGGTATGAGAAACAGGTTCGTGGTGAGGTGCACTGTGACCCGGAATCTCAGGTGCGGAAGGACCTGCAGGTCTGGAACTGTGCAGGGCGGGATTTGGGACGATGACTGAGACTTGGATAGAAGGCTCGCCAGAGATCTTAGTCACAAAATGAGGTAAATGGACAGTGCCGGTCAGAATCGTGGTCCAGTATCCGCCCTCGCAGGACTCGCAGGGCAGCGCCTTTGTGGTTGAGGCCGAGACGGTGCTGGTTGGGCCCTCTTTGTGGATGGTGGGTGTACTGCCAGGGGCCTGAGAAAGCACAGTTGTTGACTTGATGACTGTGACGTGCGGCTCGTGCGACTCGTAGGAAGGTTTACTAGTCGTGTGAACCGATTCCGTCAGTTCACTCGTAGTCGGGACCTTGATAGTGCTGGTCGCTAGAGAAGTTGTCCGAGAAAGAGATACGGCGGTGAGGTACTCGGCAGGCTTGCTAGGCTTGAGAGTAGGAGTAGTAGTCTCGCTTGGATTGGGACCCCAATATTGATTGAGAGTGCTCATCTCATCCCAAGACCAAGGGGCACTAGTAGCTTCACTCGACGTCGATATCATGAAGGGACGAGAAGCTGTGGACTCTGCCAGCGAACTGCTAGGCCGATGGGTCGTATGCTTGGAAGTCGGTAGGGTGTTGGTCATGGTTACCATGTGCGGGATCTTCGACCCAGAGACAGTTTTGTTTGTGGTTAGCACCAAGGTGGTTGAGTCCTTGATAGGGAAGCTCGTCGATGTGCTCGTCGTCCGACTTGTCGACCAACGCAAACCTGAACTGGAAACAGGTGTTGAAGTGCGAGATGGCACAATAATACTTGGCTTAGCCGAAGGAAGTACAGTGACAATCGTCTCGGTACGCCGGCCAGTGGTCAGCGTTTCAGCACTTGTCCAGACCCCTCCCGTTGGCTGCGCGATCGAAGAATTCAATTTGGCATTGGACATAGAAGCTAGAGTCGGCGAAAGTCCGGTGAGGGTTACCTCGGGTTGTATTTTCGAGCCACCAACCGTCTTGTTACCAATCAGGTCAACCGTAGTAGGCTGAGGTACGGAGGTGGCGTTGATCCAGCTGTTCGTCCCGCCCATAGTCGATTTTAAGACGCCTGGGAATTCCGTTGTGGTATTACCCGCTGATGGTCTTGTCGGGAATACTTGGGAATCTGTCGGAAGAGGTTTCCTGATACTTGGTGTGGTGCTCGTCATTGGATAGAATGGAATAGATGTAAAGGACCCATTGGCCGAGAGAATGGGAGCCATACTGCTGGCCGTAAGAGTCATGGCTGTGGCGTTAACCAAGTTTGATGAACTCGTGCTTGTCGACCAGACAGAAGCGCTAGGAGGAGTTTTCGATGCCTCTAGATTTACCGGTGAAGAAATCGATGTAGTAGAGTTTGGCAAGTGACTCGCCGTCCCCGACATATTTCCCCTTCCAATAGTAGCTCCGATAAAACTTTCACTGCGCACGTTGGTATAAAGCCCATCCTTGGGATAACAAGGAAAAAGGCCTTCGCCGTTGATACTCTTGCCAAATGACACCGCCTCGCATTCCGGAAGGCCGTCGCAGAGATGAAGACATTGGTCGAAGGACTCGACGAACGAGAACTTATCTTTGATGTCGCCGCCGTAGTGGTCCAGTCCGCACTTAATGACATACTTGCGCGAGGAGCTGAAGTAGCCTTGCCCGTCGAAGGAGGGACAGAGAGGGGAAGACGGCATGCCAGTAGAGATGGAGGTGGGAGGGGTTGAAGTGATGGTGCTGTTTGTGAAGTGGCCGGGACGCGGGAACACTGGGGCTTTTCGACGTCAGTTTTTCTCTCACTCCATGTAAGAGGTTTTCTTCACACCAGTAGAGGAGTACTTACGGAGACGTTGCGGCAATGCGACTGCTCTTTCAAGGAGGATAACGACGAGCGATGTGGCCACGAGGCCTCGTATCGTAGTCATGCTCATTCTTTCTGCTGTGATCACGGTTCCAAACGAGGGTGTTTTTTTGTGGAGCAGGAACAAGGGAGATGAGAGATGGGGATAGAAGATTAGGGACCAACGAAGTAGGAGGCAAGGAAGACTTGTGATAAAAAAGAAAGTGTGGGGGGTGGTTCCAGTACATTATCCCTTTCTGCTAGCTTTCTGGGTCGTTTTAATGTAGATATGCTAATAAAAGTTCACTCGATCGTATTTTATTGGTACACATGGCTTCGATGACAATGGACATGGGCTGAAAAATAATACTACCAGGCTTAAAAAACCAAAAGATGGTTCGAACCAAAGTTGACCTAGGTGCAACGAGACCAATTGGTTCTGGAAAGAGCGCTTCTAAGATGCTCTTGCCGGCCCTTGGATTCGGGGAGTGGTATTCCAATATTTTCTGTTCGACGATATACTCAGGGTCTTGACCAAGCCCTCCCAAGAGGTACTGATGTAGCCGATCGTTTCCGAGTCATGATGCCTTAACTATACGGCGGGAAAGAAGCAAAGAGAGTACACGGAGAGCAAATGCATAATAAAAGGAGGGATTGGAAGCCTCTCAGCCTAACGAGTTTCAATGCATCAGTGCCAACCGTACACTTACACCTCGAATATCACCTACCCCGTTCTACCCTAAGCTCATATGCACCAAGCCCCCGAAGCCTCACCAGCATCTCCTTCTCCTCGCCCTCATCCTCGCCAACGACCAGCGGACTCCTTGATGTAAACCCTACGCTCAACCAACCCCCCAGCACATCGAAGTGATACATACATCAATGCCATCCATCACTGCCCCACACAAAACGATGCAAGGATAGCCCACCACATGGCCGTACACACACCAAACCACGATTCTCACAAAAGTCCCAAAAAAAAAAAGAAGGGGGGGGAAATGGTGATTTTATTATAATCCAAAAGAAATTTCGAACCGAGGTTGAAGACATGAGTCAAAAAGTGCAACCACACATCGTCACTATTGCTTCCACTCCACTCCACTTCACGCACCCACCCCTTGGGCCCCATGCGCGACTACCGCAACACAAGCGCTCCGGAATTTTTTAAATTTTTTCTCTTTCCCCTCCCCACCTCCCATTTTTTTTTTCCCTCTCCCCTTTTAGAGCTACGATTAAGCCCAAGAAATCAAAATTGCTGGCATACCTATGTCGCAGGGGCAGTACAACATAACGAACCGTGTAATGATTGATCTTATACTTTGGTGAAGAAGACCAGTCGAGAAACTTTCAAGATGATGACGTCGAAGACACGACGGACATTTTTTGTTTGGCTCTCGCTCCGCGCGCACCCGATTTCGGCGCTTTAATTTATAATCCGTCACGTGCGCTGGGTGCACTGGAGGTGGGGGACGCCCCCAATCCTTCCCGAGGTCGTGTGTCTGCCGAATCAAGGACCTCGAGATTGGCGAAACCGCCGAAGCCCTTGAAAGTTCAATCTTCGCAACGCCTATATCGTGGATGAGGGGGGAAGAGAATGCTAAGTACTTGATTTCATTGAATGTGTGTATGGATATCGTGGGAATTGTGGGCCATTCCATGCATCCCTTTCGTGTAGAAACCCCGCCGGCCTAGGAAATGCCTCATTTATGTACCCATCCTCCCTTCTCCCATCCATATCGTGCTTCAAACGCCATCCATCCACCTAGCTTTATTGTGCAGGCTCTCCAACATGGGCCTTGATCGCCGCCTCAAGCGCTTTGGGGTTCGCGCCCACAACCTCGGCGACCTTCGCGCCGTCCTTGAAAAGCAGGAACGTAGGCATGGCGCGGATGCCGAGGTCCTGTGCGACATCGGGAACCTCGTCAACGTCGAGCTTGTAGAAGCGTGCGGTGGGGTAGTTGTCCGAGAATCTGTAGACGGAGAAGTCAGAAAGTTATTCGTTCAACGTGTTCCGCTGGGGGGAGAGGACGTACTTGACGACCTGCGGCGCAATCACTTTGCAGGGCCCGCACCAGGTGGCGAAGCAGTCGAGGACAACGAGCGTGTCTTTGATTTCGAGAGCCGAATCCCAGTCGGCCTTGCTGTTTTGCGCACATGGTTAGCCATGCGTTCCGTTCACAGAAGAAATGACGTCGGTGCCCTGAAGACATGGCCGTCGTCATTGCCTCGGACTGAGAGGAAAAGACTCACGTCTGCAGATTGTGCACGCCTTCTTTGCCCATTTTGCGAGTGTGTGTGAAGAAGCGGGGAGTGAGTAGCGGTCGGTAGAGGGTCGCGGTGGTTTGGTTCGAGGTAGACTTGGAGTTCGTAGCTGTTCGGAAGCGCGCAGTGGTAAGTACAGTTCTGCGAAACGCCGGCGTCGCAAACATGATATAGGGACGGGGAGCAGCAAGTGAGACAGCGTGCTGGCAGGAAAAGGACCGGATTTCAAAGACGGCCGCGATGGAATGCCCTGGACGCCAACGTCTGCGATTACAATTGCGAAAAGCGCCTATTTAGTGATAGGACGCTCGGCACCAAAGGGCGCGGACGTGCGCAGCGAAAAGATGCCGAGTTCTGCCCCGGGGGAGTACAACAAGGAAAAGCGGCCAACTTACGAGATGATGAGTGCGAGTGTGTATTTGGAAGCGCTGGGGGATAGAGGCTGCGGGTAGCGAGCAGGGAGGTCTTCTAGTCGATGATAAATCGCGAGTCGTCGGCTTGATTACACACGCAATGGGCATCGAGGGCTCAATGACGTGCGCCCGATCTTGACCCAACGAAGGAGGCGCGGCTTGGTGGCATGGTGGGGTCGGTCTTTCTCGGCAGCGGCCATATTCATTCACTGCGATCCGCACCGCCTATGCCGCCGACGCTCCTGGAGCTCCTTTCTTGCGGAGGAATCAGACACAGCGGATACATTATGGCGCCCACCGCCACATACGATCTCTATACCACGACGCGTCCCGTCGCGGCAGTCTTGCATCTCTTCGCCTTGCTGTCCTGTGCCCCACCATGACCATGGCTGCCACACCAATCCCGCGCCGACATCGTCACATTCACACATCAGCCCATACGTGGTACGATGGCTGCAGAGCACGATGTCCGTCTCAACTTCAAAAGTCAGAGCCATCGTGGATTGAAGCTACAAATTCAGCCTAAAAGAAGCACATGGCTGCTGCCCGCACAGTGCGTGCGTGCGCATCTCTGCTTCGTCCCGAGCCCTTTTCCCAGCCCGGCCATATACCACTGCCAGAGGGGCGACCAACACCCCTCGGTCCGATCCCAAAAAGAAGGAGATAGTCACAAACTCAAGCCAGGCCTGCGGAGCCCGAGTCCGCCATCTGTTCCGTCTATGTCCATACCAGATGCCCAAGGTCCCGATTTTGAAGGGAAATGAATTAGAAACGCTGTGTGGTACAGCTCCGATAAAGTACACACGAGGTAATAACCCAAAAAGAAAACGTAGCCCTGAATCCGCTCGCACCAACGCCTTGTTAGATCCTTGCCAAAACTTCACACTCCCGTCGACGACGATACCAGTCCCATCCAATCCATCCGTAGGAGTTGTGTTTGTTCAAAGTAGATAAAAGATACTTCAGAACTGCAATGGTTGCCAAGCCAGTACAGTAAAATTCAGACGACAAAATAGGAAAGGTGCAAATGAATGACTGTGGTGAGAGGGGTGGTAATGACTGACAGATACAAAGGAAATTCAAATGATGGGCGCGGCTTGGCAAACATGCATGCTCTGAAATAACTTCCTCGTCCGAGAAACTTCACTTAGTCCTATTCGGTTAATTTGGAGTGAGACGCTGTACTCGACCGCTTCTGGATGTCCAAGAGCCTCGCAGAACCAGCGCTGAGGTGTCGTACATGGCGTTTCCCAAGATCGACACTCTTTGCGCGCTGTAGGGACATGGGCTCCCCGTCCGAGGTCGGCGACTCTAGTGAGATTGGCGACTCTTGTTCTATGACTGCGGATGACTCCTCCAGCGATGGTTTGTCCGTGGTGTCTGTATTGTCCGTATAGAAGCTCAGCAAGCCTTCGGTCGACTTGACACGGGCCTGACGATGCACGATGGTGGGCTGTCGCCCAATAACATTTTTGACAAGATTCTCTTCTTCCTCCAAAGGCTTTTCCGTAAGAGCGGGCTCATCGTTGTCCGAGTCGGCGGCGCCGTCAGTGGCTGCAATCGCTGTGCTGCTTGCCTTTCTTGTCAACATGCCGCCTGAGTTCGCCGATCTACGTCGCTCATCAAGCCCAGGCGTGAGCCTCCTGAAATATTCGTCGTCTGGGATGCCAAGTTCCTCGTAAGAGGCGTTAAAATCTTCGTTTCGCTTGAGGGCATTGGAGGAGCCAACGCTAGAACGAATGTGGGATTTATTCGACCGCCGTTGGATCGGTTTACCCGACAGCCACGATCCTTCGGAGTCGACTGACGCAAGTGACTGTGACATGATGCCAGTGGGTGGCACTCCCGGGCTGACTGGTGAGTCTGTCCGTTGCGGGGAGTTGGAATGAGTACGGAGGTTGGTTGGAGGATGGCTTTGCCGGCGAGCCGCAATAGCACTGCCAGACGTAACCTCAGGGGAATGCATCCGCGAGTCGGGGGGGGATAATGGAAATTCTGGCAAGTCTTCTCTAAATTTGGACATGGTGCGATGGGGGGCACCAGAGGGCCGTCGGATCTGGACCGGGGCTGCAGAAGCGACTAGGTGGGCAGGGAGTGGTTGGCGAGACATGGACTCTCGCGAGGTGTTGGAGAAAGAGTGTTCCGATGGCGTGGTGCGGCCAGGATCTTGAGAACTGCGTTTTCGCCGGAAGAACGAGGCAAACACACTCATGCGCCTTCCTTCTGAGCTGCGTCGTCGACCGAATCCCTTTTTGGAAGTTGCTGTGTCTGTGGTGACCACGGCATGGAGCGATCCGCTCGCGTTAGGATCTTGCGCTGGCTCAATGGACTCAACGGGGGCTTCTCGGACAGCTATCTCGGAGAGAAGGTCTGGCATCTGCGAGATATTTGATGGTCCGCGAGTGTGGACTGGCGAGGGCACGCTTCCGCGCGAGTAGCGAACAGCCTTTGCGTTGGACACCACGGCATCTTCGAGAGGACTATCTAATGGCGTCGGTAGTTGGCTGTTCTCTGGCGTTTTCGGCGCCAGGGCAGTTGTCTCTAGTCTTGGGGGTTGTTGCGGAGGCGTGGACGGGCGTACGTCTTCCATGGGCGTCGCCGTCTCCACCTCCTTCTCAATTCCAAGTCCAATTGCCCCACGGGCGTCTCTGCGAGGGGACGCTGGCGTTCCACCTTGCTCGGCTGCCTTCTGCTTCTCTGCGCGCCGTTCCAGCCTGCGGCGGAGACGCTCATCGTCAGCCTTCCTCTTCTTGTCTCTCCGCCTCTTGTCTCTGTCCATTATCTCCCTCAGAGCTCCTGCATCGAGCGTGTCGGCCAGCTCATCTATCCTGCTACTTCTCCTGTCATCTTTGTCGTCCCTGCTAAGCGTCGCTCTTCTCTCTCTTCTTCTGTCCGTTTTTTCTTGGTCTGACGTTGGCGACGGACCTGATCCCCCATAGTAATATTGCGAGCCAACTGAGAAGCGAATTTTGGGCCGCGGAGAGAACATGTCGAAGGCGCTCACCCGGAACGCGCGGGATTCGGAGCCCCCGGACATTGAGGAGTGTATCGAGTCTTCGGCCGGAAGGGATATGTTGGACGTGGGGCGTTCGAAGCGGTGGTTGAGTCCGCCCTTGACCTTTTTGCTCTCTCGGCGCAGCATGCCACCGGAGTGTCCTGCTGAGCGCTTCTGCGGGAGGGGCATGCTCATGGCTCTGATTTCTTCCTCGCGGACGAAATCATGCTCCCTTTTTTTGCTAGACTTGCGCCGAACCAGGGAGGCCTCGTTGACGGTGCGTCGCAGGGACTGGGGCCGTTGCAGCTTGCCCCGCTCCCGCGCGGTGGGCAGGCTGGAGTGAGACGTGTTGTGGAAGTCGTACGGAATGGCGTGGTCTTGTGTGACGGGGCGCAGGTGCGGGCTCTGGGGGAGTTGTCTGGACTGCGGGAGGGCGGTGATGTCTTCGGCGCTGGGGGGGAGGGGGTGCGGGCGCGCAAAGGGAGCGTCGACGGTGGCGAAGTCGGGCGCCGTTTTGTCGACGTCGCGCATCGAGGCCGTGGAGCGCGAGCTCCTCCTTTTGCGGCGACTACTGCGTCTGCTGGGCGTCCTTCTCAGGGCATCGCTGCTAGGTGCAACAGGCGGCTTCCTTTCCGCCCGGGCTGCGACAGCGGTACCCTCTTTTAATTTAGCGGGCTTCCGTCGCCCAAACGGCCACATCGGCATCAGAGCGCGCGCGGCGGCCGTGAGGCGGACGGGGGGTCGCGACAGGGCAGCGCGCGCCGTGTGTGGGCGGGACGTGCGGAATGCTGCTCGCGATGGATATAGGGCTATATGGTCTCGCTCCACCGTCGGCTGAGGGCCTGCATAGTGCGAGTCGGGCGGCGGCGGGCGGGCAGCAGCGCTTGGCGGCAGCGGGACGCTGGAGGAGTGTGTCGGGGGGGAGGGGGGAGAGTGGGCGCGCGTGGTTGTGGGTGTGGTTGTGAGGGCGAGGAGGTGAGAAAGGGAGGTGTATGGGCGTGGTGGAGTGGTGGTGGTGGATCTATCAGGGCAGGGCAGGGCAGCGCCTTGGGACTCGCTGAGTGATGCAAGGGCGGCAACGTCCGCTGGACAGGGCAGCAGGATTCTCGAACTCAGGACACGCTCCACCGCGCGCTGGCTGACGGCGGGCCTGGGGGGGCTTTCACGCCGTTCCTATTTCCCCATTCCTCGCCTGGACGCGCTGTGCGCTCGGGGAATTGAAGCGCACCGGTCCCTCCCACGGTTATTTTCAGCGCCCGCCCGCGACACAGCAGGCCCTCTCCATGCCACGGCGACTCCGCCAGCACGTCCGGGTCGAGCGCTAGAAGGCTCGCCCAAGCAGATCGAGACCGTCGACCAACTGTGGTCGGCGATCTGCGCCGCTCTGGTGGCCATCCATGGGCCGTGGTGGCGAGCGACCTCGTCGCCATGTCCAGGCCTCGTCGCCCCGACTGGCACCCGCTCATCACGGCCTGCGCCAATCACGTCGCCCAGCCCGCGCGCGCACCGCAGTGGCGAATTTCCTTTTGAATTATGTCATTTTCCCCCAGGGCCTCTCGCAGCAGCCGGGCGCGCAGGCAAGATCGGCTGCTGCTGCTCACGCGGCAGCAAGACACTGCCAGTGTCGTGGTCGAGGTTGGCCTGTTGACGCCGTCGAGCAACCGCACGCCGCCACGCGAAATCGCTCCTGTGCAAGCCAATATTGCACCCGCGGGACGTGGAGAGCCACGTCGGTCCTGCAGCCGGCCAACGGTGAACGCTACGTCTGGGACCCACGGGAGCATGCACCCAGATCCAATCGAGACCCAACCGCGCCGGCAACCCCACCATCGTGCCAGCAATCCTGACCAGGTACCCGCATCGCCTCGCATCGCCTCGCATCTCCCTCCCCATCTCTAAAGGCCCTCTACAAGGGGTAGTTGGGTGAGTAGGGCCTGGTAATAGAGCCGTCTGTTGAAAGGTACCAGGCCTCGGGCCCACGACATCCTCAGTACTGCACACCTAAGAAAAGACATGCCATCCTTCTCGTATCCGAGGGCCTCATCCCCAGCCTCTCGGACTCGTGCAACCAGTGAGCATGGCAGGCCGATGTTTCAAGTGTGCATGTCGTCCCCAAACAAGTGGAACATTCAGATGCACTACCCACCTAGGGGCTGAAAGCCTTTTCTTTCATTTCTCGTCATCTCTTATCTTGGCCAGACTTCACAAGACGTAGTTGAGTCCATCATTCTCCGGGTCCATCAAGGTTTCTGTTTCGAGCCGCTATGCATATCTCTCCCTCATTTTCACAACATCCCACAGTCCTTTCGTCTCGTTCTCGCATTGGGCGCCATCATATGGCGGCAAATTCGAGTGGCTTCATGAACATGTGAGCTATCATTTTTGGCCCGTCCTCCATGGGCGTGGGAAGAGCCTCAAGAGGATAATCTTGACGCATCCCGGCTAATGGTTCGGAGCTCGAATGTAGTACGGCATGAAAACGGCATGAAAACGGCATGTCTTTCCAGCGACAACCATAGCTCAGGTCGTACTTACACCACAGCCGCCAGGACAACGGGGCAGCATGAGTGCGCCAGAGCGACCAGACGGGTCCTCGGAGGGCAGGTTGACATTCTCATACCAATGGTTTGATGATTCCATGTGCGAGGACCTACTCTGTGCTCAGCCTCTCGCTGTCTCGTTTTCATTGCCTGTAACTGCAGTCATTACATTGGTAGAACCGCGCAACATCGAACCAGGTGCAATGTTCCATGGCTGATGGTTCCATGACTGATATATCGGGCGCTATGAATTCACAATGCCGGACGTAGTAATGTGCTGGTCTGGCGTTCCTAACACGTACTAGCGCATTTTGGTCCTCCTCGCAACCGCCGGCTTTGGTTCCGAGCGAGGTAAACAACGACCCCAACACAACACCACAACCCAACGACGGCCCACTGCACACTCCTTCCCACTTTAAACAGCACGCCTGCTGCCCCCAACTTCAGCATACCTTCGCCATGTCGTACAATCCGCGTATGAGCATGGCCCGCGTCGCCTCTCAAAACCAGCGTGCGCGACCGGTTGAAGAGGATACTTTCATGACGCTGGTAGGCGCACTCTCCCTTTCTTCAAGCCCACTTGCTTACACCTATAGGACGATAAAGAAATCGCCGGATGCATCACCGATATCGGCATTACCTTCACCACAGCAGACTTGCAAAAGCCGAATCCTCAAACTATCCAGAAGGTCTTCGAATGGCTTGCCGAGTGCCTGATGAATACGACGCGCGAGGTGGTTGCGCCGGCGATGAGAGCAGCGTCTGAAGACATATGTGGACCCGATGCGGATCGCATCTTCACGAGCGATACGAGAGATCTTATGGCTTTTTTTGTCATTCTTAAGAAGCTTCTGCACGAAGTAGGTGATAGAATTTATATCCGACTTGCTTACCAGAACCTAAGCTAACGACACCAGTGCGGAATCCACGACTTCACTTTCCAAGACCTATACAAGCCAACACATCAGCGCCTTGTCAAGATCTTCTCATATATGATCAATTTCATCCGTTTCCGCGAATCGCAGACCTCTGTGATCGATGAACACTTCAACAAAGCCGAGCGCACGAAACTTCGTATTGAACAGCTCTACAATGACAAGCAAGCGAAGGAGATGCATCTCGCCGACCTTGAGCGCAACCGTAACGCCACGCAAAAACTCATGCAGGAGAAGGAAAAGCGCAACAGCGAGCTCAAGAGCCGACTCATGGAGCTAAAGAAAGGCCAGGAAATCGTCATGGAGAAGTTGCAGCGCGCAAAGGACGAGCAAAATAGGCTCAAGGTTCTCCTCGAACAGCGAGTCGAAGCGAAGGAGACTGTGCAGCGCGAGGTGTTGAAGTTGAAACCATACACCCAGCAGAGCCCCACGGCGTTAGAGGACTCTCTCCGCGACCTGAACGACAAACTCACTGGAGACAAGGCCCAAATCGACTACCTCGACCGCCGGGCTCGCGCTCTACAAACTTCAACCGACTCATTCACGGTTGTGGCGACTGATGTCACGTCTTGCACACGCCTCCTCACTGATGTTCAAGCTGATCTCTCCAAGGAAGAGGAGGAGCTGGCTAAGGCGTCGAGACACAGAGATGCGCTCGCAGACCGTAGCAATAATGTCCGTGATGTCGAGCGGCAGGAGAGACTCTTGCAGAAGCAACTCGGAAACGTAAACGCGCGGACAGAGAAGCTGAAAAACAAGGCCGACGAGGAAGCTGAGCGTGCCCGAACGCGGATGGAAGAGCTGCGAGATACACATGCGAAGTTGGCGGAGGAGCGGGGAGAGAAGGGACGCGAGATGGAGAGGAGAAGAGTTCGGATTGAACAAACGGAGAAGAAGGTATGTTTTAGTATTTGTGATTTGGGACGAGTTGAACCTAGGACTAACGAACGTAGATGGCTGAACTCAAAGACAATATCGAGAACGAGGTCCACGCCGCCCACGACGAGTACATCAAGATGGAGAGCCATATCAAGCTCTACATCACAGAGATGGAGCAGAGCATCTAGATGGAACTTCATGGTCTCTCGTCCTTTTTTTTTTTTAGTAATTAGTTCTTGCGAGAAGATGATTCATGAAAGACGGCGTCTGGTATGATGTTTAGGTATGGCTTCAGAGTTTGGTGTGCTGGGCTAGGAGAGAGATACCCTTTATTGTCCTGCTTTTCATCGGACACCGCCTACCAGGTCCGACGGGCCTTTGCGCTAGTCGTGCTACGGTTGGAACGCTACTTTTCAATAGATTCGTGTTCCACTACTTGCTTTGCTATCTTCTGCCAACGTGTCACGAACACCATTCATTCAACCCTGGGAAGCTACCAGGGCTTACTCCCAACTGTCGTTGCAGTTGTGCTTGTCCTCTTTCCGATCTACTCATCTCAGATACGATTGTTTGGATTTGCCCGGCGTCAAGTGGAAAGTTGTACATGGTAAATGAGTTTTTGAATTTTGTCTTTTTTTTTGGTTTTACATCGACGCGGTGAAGTGAAGTGAAGAGATGAGATGGATTCTAGATGCGTGTTAGCAATAGCAATAAGCAATAGCAGTAGTGGCCGCGGTGGTGGTGGTGAGAAAACGGTGCCATGAACAGCGGGTTGATCCCTCCTCCGTCCGCTTCTCTATTTCACTATTGACTGTATACAGGACTTGAGGGTCAGCCAGTTGGATCATGGACATCACATCACATCACATCACAACACACCACCCTTCACACATGCACCCAGTCCTCAATCTAGATGTTCATAAAGTGACAACAGTCTGGGTATTTATTACCATAAGCGCAAAGATCCCTTACCCTCCCCCCAACCCCCGCTTCACTAGATAAAACTAAGGCGGCCTCTCGTGCAGATTAAAGCAGAAATTACTCCATATGCTTTGTTCCTTTTCCTGCCTAAAAAAAAAACTCCGTTTGTCCATCCATTCCCATGCGAGAAAATGCAGCATCGAAAGCTAGAACGCGGCCAAATTCACTGAAATAAAAAGGACATGACAAGCTGTATCTTTCCTTGCACTCGAGTGCAATCTTCCGTCTTCTTCGTCGGCCTCATTCCTTGAATGATCTTTTGGGCCAATTGTATATGACGGTTGTGGGTTGGCTTGTGGAATGAGTGTCGGTATATGGATACCCTCACCACCACCCGGTGAAGCTCAAAAAAGCTTCCACCATATTGACCCAATCCTGGCCGTTCAGCGTCCCCGCCCTCCTCTTCTCCCACAGCCCCTCGACCATCTTCCCCAGGAAAGCCTTGGCCTTCTCGCCCGCCTCCTTGGTCCCATCATTCCGCTCCACCTCTACTCTGCCCCCGACCCACTTCTCGCTTAGGTCGATCCTGAAACTGGCGTCGCCGTCCGGCGGGTGATATACGTCTATGCGGGGGGCGCCGGGTGTGGGTACTCCATTCGTGAGTTGACCATTGGTGGCAAGGTTGCTGGTATGACTCGTCCGCGGCTTGAAGAGGGAACCCCGAACAGCGACTGTGACTACCCGCAACGACCCGGCGCCGTCGCCTAGTCGGATGATCCAGTCCTGGAACGCGTCGTACATGATTTTGAATTCGAGCTTGATGATCCAGGTATTGTAGCTGTAGAATATGGCGAGGGCCTCGGCGCGGATGAGGCGCGAGACTGAAGCCAGCGGGTGCTGCATGTTGTTGGCGAAGGTCGAGAGGCAGTAGATGAGTGGGTGTGAGAGCACCAAGTCCGGGAGGTGTCGGTAGATCTGGTGACGTAGTTCAGGGGGTAGGGTGAGGAGGGTTGGCGGGAGAGAGGCGTTGCTTGAGGGTGGGGAGAGGACGAGAGAGTCGGATATGCAGTCGTGGTCCAAGTACGAGATGGGGAGTGCCGGCTCCTGCAAACAGATGGCCTCGTCGATGCCGTCGTCGGGCAGGCTACAAGTTAAAGGGGAGAAGTCCGGCGACGACGGAAACGACGCAGACGAGCTGCCGTCGAACGAAGACAGTGCCCAGTCGCTCTCCTCAGGGAACGGATCCGAGAGACTGCCCTCGTCCATGTCCATGTCCATGTCCATGTCCATCTTCATGTCGTCGTGCCCTAGACCCATGCAATTTAGCTTCTTGATAGGCAGCTCCGGCGACGGACTGCTCGGCGAGGGCAGTTGTGTGGCAGATCTCTTCGACGACGTCCTGATAATGGCGTGGTGGGCAGCTTTCCGCCCCCGTTCCGGTTCCTCTGCGCCGGCCTCGACGTTGACTTCCATGCCCATCTCGGAAGCTGTTGATGCAGTGCACGGGACGGCAGCGTCTCCCCCGGCCTCGCAGAGCCCGCAGCTCGTCTGCACGCTGGTGTCGAGGGCCTGCAGCTTGGGCGACTTCATGGCGCCCACGTTGTCGGGCGGCGTCTGGCCCGTGACGGAGTATCGGCGCTGCAGAGGCATCTCTGGTGTTTTGTGTATTGTGCGGACGGCCGGTGGTGAGTTGGTGAGACGTGTGCTTTCCGGTTCAGCAAAATTTGCGCAGGCTGATGTGCTGGCAGCCTGAGCCTGGCACGGTGACAGCGACCGAGCGACGCGCAAGGAGGCTTGCGGGGTGGATGCGGTTGGTATTGGCGGGGGGGTTCGTCTTTATCGATAGGGGTGGAGTGCAAGGCAGATATATTCAGTATAGTCAGTAGTATTGCGAACAGCTGGCGGCCGAGGGAAAGGCAGCGGGTGAGTGAAGAGGTGACGGCAAGGAGACCGTGAATCGAATTGCGACAAGGAGTGGTCTGTGGTGCCGGCGGTGTTTCATGCCATGCGATGGCAGGGCAATCAATCTCATGTGCCTTGAGGCTGAGCCTCGTCCAATTTCAGCATCACCCATCCTTATCGCGTCACCGCTCTGCTCACCACGCTCTCCCGCTCTGCTGAGCGTAGCCACCGATAAAGAGCAGTGCAGCCGTCATTCAAGACACCCGCTTGCTTTCGACACGTCCTGCAATCGGCCAGAGTGAGCGACTTGTCCCACCGCCATTGGACCCCTGTTTCCAGGGATAAATGAACGGCAGCCTCACCTCCTGAATAAGTGGCATTGAGCAGATCATCATTTGTATTCCAATTGTTGCTATAAAATTCCAGAGTCGCCAAAAGAGTGTGTGCGCAAGAGAGGAAAAAAGTCACAAAAACACACACGTTACCCAGCATTTCGATTGAGAATTTCTGTTGAAGAAATCTGCAGTCCGACATGGCCCTTCCATCTCGTCTTCACCCCGTTCCTTCACTTTCTCCATATCCATTTCAATTCACATCATCAAGAGCACTCCATGTTGAAGTGGTGCGCGTCTCTTCCCTCGCCTCAAGCTCAGCTCTCTCAGTTCTTCACCACAGTCTTCTCCATTTCCCCAACAGGCTCCCTAACCATGATGTCCAGCGATATGTTCTGTTCCGCACGCTGCAGATGAATAGTGCGCTTATGCTCAAACCCAAACTTACGGTAGATAGGCGGATTGGCCGCGTTGCTGGACTCGAGGTAGGTAGCTCTGCCCTCCTTATCGGCGTCTTTGGTCACATGCTCGATTAGCTTGCGGCAGTGACCCTTACCGCGGCCGCTGGGTTTGGTGCCGATGTAGACGAGGTACCACGCCTCACTGTCGCGGTCGCCAAGCGTGGCGTGCTTGGTGTCGTGGAGGAGGGGGACGAATTCGCTGAAGAAGCGACGCTTGCCTTCCGCGGATAGTCTGTAGTTGAGACGCCACATGCCGCTACGGAATATGGTCCATAGGTCGTCCATATCCTGGCCTGGGGGCATCCTGACTTCCATCAACACTAAAGAAACGATGAGGTGAGATTGGTAATACTTACCATAGGGCAACGGCCCCAAAGTCGTCTCCTATAGTAGTCACGAGCCCCTTCAGGATGTGAGCATACGTCACATACTCTAAGATCTCAACATGGAGAGCCCATCGCTCCTCCTCAGTCCATTCTGCACGATCAGGCACATCAACGAAGTAGCGAACTACATCATCCTCAGCAAAAGCCTCGGCTAGACAGAGCGCCGCCTCCTTGTACTCATCCAACGTGACAATCCGAACGCCATCGGTCGGAAGAGGAAGAGGGGCGGCGGGCTTCTGCTGCTTGAGTGTGAACTGAGTGAAACTAGTTGGCACATCATTGACCCGGACGTTAGCAGACTTCAGGATCGCTTTCGATTCGACAAAGGAGACGGCGATGGGAGCAATGGTCTTCGCCATGATTGCGGTTTCGTTCGTGGCTTTCTACTAGTGTTGTTGTGGGATCTGCCGCTTCTCTTGGTGATGGGGACAACGGTATAACAAGCCAGCGTGAAGGTGGTTCCGTGAAGACGAGGCTCAGTCGCCGATGGACTATGTCACTTGAACTGGGTGTTTCTAGCTGGACCTGAAGTTCAAATTACACTACTATGTGGCAATTAGTCTGGTTGTGGAGGGTGGCAGCCAGGCTGAGCAGGGTTCGTGGCTATCGATTGCCCGCAATAGTATACCTTTTCGACGGTGACTTGTAATTACGGTTCGGCTGGGCGGATGGTGTCTCCTGTATGGCCTCTAGAGAGCTGCGATCTCGAGACGGATTCGACTCGAGATGGGAAGCGTAATGAAGTAAAGGCTTGACGTAGATCAACCGACATCAATAGGCGGAGGCTAGGCAAGCTGCCCTTGAGTGGGAAGTTTGGTGGGGAGGGGGCGGGTCAATACGGCTGCTTTGGCTGGCAGTGGTCTCGACGATGGGAAAGGATGGTGTTTGCGGCTTGGAGCGGAGGTGTGCGGTGGAGGCAGATGTATGGCTGCGTGAAGCTCAGGCTTGCTTTTTCTTTGGTTGCAGGATCGTCACAAGACCGGTGATAGCAATCTGTAACACTGTCTTGGCCAACGTCTTGTACGATGTGAAGCAACCAGACAGAGGAAGAGCGTTGGACGGGGCCGGCTGCGGCGGGAATGCGTGCGTCGTGGGGGTAGAGGAGAACAGCAATGGTTGGCTCAAGCGGGGAAGAAGGACGATAGAGTTCCGAAGATAATACTGGATGGTGCTTCACCGAGGATCAAAGATGGGGAACGCGAGGTTGATATAGGATTCCACCCTTACCCTTGCAACGGCCGCGACGCCTCCGAGTAGAGGTGGAGGCCATGCTAAAACGCCGGCAGATCTGGCCTGAGCCATTAGCTCTTTGATGCCAGCCAAAGGTGGTGGCTGTCTATGGAGCGGCTTGGGCCAACACTCAGCTTCGCACCGGATCGTGGTGAATATGCTCTCACTACCACTGTGGCTCGCAGGGCCTGTGGACATGCAGAGAGCTGAGTGAAAGCACGCAGAACCGACGAGAAGCTGGACAGCAGCGCTTATGTCCCAGGGCGAAGCCTCACGGCAGCGTCACCCTGGCGTTGGTGAATGGAGTGTGGGGTGGAGCGATAGGTCGTTTCTGCTCGGTAGTACTTGCTAAAACCAGGCTAGCCTTTGCTCGGCCAGCAGGGTCTTGCCTCCAGTCTCTTTCATGGTAGTCGAATTGCACTGAGAACTGCTGCCCCTGACAGACTGTCAATTCGACTTGAGGGCTCTCAATTGCCTTTGATAGAGTAGGGAACAGACGAAAAACAAAGCACGCATTCTTTGGCCACCCGATGCTGACCGTTGGCGGCGTGGTGCCTGCAAGAAACTGATAGGAGAGCGGCGCACGGCGATAATGCAATTCATGACTAGCACTGCGTGGGGAGTGATCACTTGATCGATAGCTGTATTATCAAATCGCCGTATGGTATCTATAGAAAGGCCGGGCGGGCGTCCGTACATGCATGCATTGCAGTTGCCCTTCGGATCGGACAGCGAGCCCAGGCCAATGGCATCGGAGCCAAGTCCCGTGACACTCACTTCAATTGAATCTGACTGCACGCGCACCCGGGGAGCCTGGTGCTCGCCTTGGATTTCTCATTCTGAGTTGCATCGCGCGGGTATTACAGCATTCGTCGGATCTCCTTCTCCCCCATGTACTTCTCCAGCCCCGAGTCGAGATGGTTCCACCACTCGTACAACATGCTTTCGCAGATCAACTTGAACCACGGCGTAAATTTGAGAGACTTGTCGCCGAACATTGCCTTCAGGTCTTCCTGGGAGACGTAGCGAGTGTCTTGCACTTCGTTGGGGCTGGGATCGAGATCCACGTCAGCTTTGATGAAGAGAATGTAGTCGACTGGAGGACTGTCAGCATTGCCCACTGTCATTCAACCATGCGGTGCAATGGCCCCGCAAAGCTCTGGACCCGCCTGTACAGAGAGTTGGAGCCACTCACTTTCGTGTTCGCCCCATTTCCCGTCGCTGGCCGATTTGTAGTGTATCCGCGTGAGGAACCGGAAGTCGTCGATGGGCACCTGTGAGGCCTTGATGCCTAATTCGTGGTCTAGCTTGCGCACCGCCGCGCGACGCACTCCCGCAACCGATGCATCGAGCCCGACGCCTGTCTCGCCGGGTATGCCCAGGGGATGGGAGCAGCAGGTGTTTGTCCACATGTCGGGGAAGGTGATCTTCTCGCTCGCGCGCTGCTGGAGGAGGAGCCGGTTCTTGGAGTCGAAGAGAAAGACAGAGAAGGCTCGGTGGAGCAGTCCTTGATCGATGTTTTCCATCAGGTGGCCTGCACATTTGTTAGCATATCAAGAGCGAAACTTGGACGCATCGCGTGCCCCCCCACCGACTTCGCTGTTACTTACAGACTTTCTTACTCGCGCTACCGATGGGGATGTCGTCCTCGTCTAGCACAATACATACTTCATCCATGAGCCGTATTTGCTCCTCGTCGTAGCCCGCCATGTCATTGTCCTGGGTGGCGGAGTTGTGTGCGCCGCCGATGAGCGTGGTGTTGACTTCGGGGAAGAGGCGCAAGACGTTCTCCGCAGTAATTGCAGGAGCCTGCGTGATGGTGACTGTCGAGCTCATAGTTGTGGCCCTGAATAAGGAATGGGCAGGAGGTTTGGTGGTGGTGAGTGTTTGGGTTGTTGGGGCGGGCGGCAATTGTCCAAACAAAGGTTTATCATTTTCTGGCCTGGTCGATCCAGGCCCTGCATGTCATCCCCGATGTTGCCGACCACCAACGGCATCATGAGGTATTACCGGTTTCAAAGCTACGATTAGGGACTTGACTTCGGGATTATCTAGATGCAGTAGTTGAGGAATCACCGGTGGTACACACCTGCCTAAGTAATTTACCGGCATGTCACGTGCATAGAGGACAACAGATGGATTGCCGGTGCCTTCTTACGGGAAGTCGGATTATTGCTTCCTGGGAGAAATCATTTCCCGCATTTCTTTTCAGAATTATTACACTCCCAAGAACACCAATGTCCACCGCATGACTTCATACACTCCTCTCCACGGACCAGCTTAGCCTCCCCCTCCCCTTTTAAACGTGCCGACCTTCCCCACAAATCCCTTCCCACTCTCCTGATCTGTCAAATACTTCAACCCCGCGAACTCATCCGTGACCCCCCTGATCTCATTCTCAACAAAAATATGATACTTCGGGTGGCACATCTCACTCCCCACACCCCCAATCCGCGGCACATGTCTCCCATACTCATCCTCCCACGCATTCTCCTCGTCGCGCTTCCCACATAGTACTTCCTCATCAAATGCCCCAACATTTATTTCCACCATCTCGGGCGTGTCTTTGTCGTGGAACGCCAGCGCGCTGCCGCATGTGCTACAGAAGCCTCTAAGCGCGTTTGGAGATGAGGCGTAAGTTTTGTAGGAGGTATTGGAGGAGAGAGGAGGGGTGATGGTAGGTGTGGGGAAGGCGATGTTCTGCGGGAAGAGGGAGCCTGAGTGCTTGCGGCACATGGTGCATTGGCAAATACCGTTCTGGGAGGAAGTTAGTGGGAGAGGCATGAGACTGAGTGGGGGAGGAGGACGCTTCGGGGTGGCCAGTCTTCATCTCTGGGGAAAGTGATGCTGAAGCGGATGGCATTGCAGAGGCAGCCGCCTGAAATGCTTTCTGGTCGGGGCATCGTGTGTTCAAGGTTGCTTGATGCGCAAAGAATTGGCTGAAGAAGGACTTGCAAATGAGGATTGTTGTGAGGTCTCAATTGAAATGTGGGGAAGGGAAGAGAAAATGTCGTGGAAGCAAACGAGTCATATAGAGTTGAGAGAAGCAATCATGGGTAGGGCGTGTCAGGTGCCAGCCTTTAACATGCAGGATCAGCTGCACATTGACGTCGTGGCTATCCGAACCAAGACTTCACAGGGAATACACTGCTCTCAAAGTAGCTAATAGGCTGGTCCTCGCCATGAATCCGTGAAGCTTTCAAACCATCTTGTGGTTGCCTAGGTAAATGTCTATTATCATGAACAGTTGGCTAGCAATTCTATTGACATATTGGAAGATTAGAGAACCGCTAGACTCGAAGTGCGAGATCCTTCATTGCGGACCGTCCCTCTTCAAATTCACAGCCTCTTGCCATCACTAAGCAACACCCTCTACTGGCCTTACAAGGCTTAAACTGCAAAGCCCACTTCCACTCCTGTATGTCTATCGTCTCCAGAAAGCAAGATCCTAGCCTAGTAGTCCTACCTATTCCATGTATCTCTTGCCTACACCTACCAAAAAAACACCACTGGGGAGTACGATCCTCGACGAACACTAGAGCAGAGCAGACTACAAACCTTGAGCACAAACGCAAATTGAGATTCACTCACTGGTGCGGCATTATATCGGTGGATTAAACGCCGATTGGTTCCTCCACAAGTCTCACGAGTGCCCGTGGTGCAGTCCGTACTGCAGTCATTTGTAGCTACCAATGCACCGGGGGCATTAATCGAATCGTCGCAGACTACGGAGGGTCAGTACTATTCGCGCATAGACGAGGAAGACTCTAGTATCCAGACTTACAACAAGCACTGCTAGTCTCGAGGCCCACGTCCAGAAAAGGACCATCACTGGTGGCATTTCTGTCCACACCACAGTTCTCGGCGCAGGATGCTCTGTTTTGGGCGGTGGCGCTGCTTCTAAGGTATTTCTTGCACGTGTCGATCGTTTTGGAGTCACTATATAATGTTAGATGCGCTAAGGTCTAGACAATCGATGCGAGCACGAGTACGTACGGGTAGCAGCCCTTATTGGACCAAAATCTCGAGAGCTCTGAGGAGGGAGTGTTGACGGCTAAGGCAATGCCTGGTAGCAAAGATGCCCCACCGGCTATCAAGTAGATAACGGCGAGCTTCATAGCTGCGGGTTAAAGGGACGCTGAAAATACAATACCAAATAAGCAGAAACCGAAGGAATGGAAGGGGAGGGCAAGGGGAGCAAAGAAGTTAAGAAGAGCAACGGACAAAGACTCGAAAAACTCTGAAGTGTCAACGATTGATGAAGTGCATTTTCTTCCAACGGCCTGGTAGATGTAATTGTAGGTAAGTAGAGAGGTAAAAGAGGAAGGAGGTAAAGAGAGCGAAGAGTCAGCTATGGCTAGGGGCGCGTTTTGTCTTTAATTGCGGACAGAATGCATTCCAGTGCCAGTCATACTGTGTAGCATCCCTTGGAAGATAATAATTGATGGTTGGAATGAGAATGACCTGAACGGGATGATGCTACGATGGATCTAGACAATTAATACTGGGAATTCCTAGCAAGCATCATAAGGAGAATAGAAAGACCAATCCGTAAATAAATGCATTGTGGGGGTACAATAGTTAACCGCGTTCTCCTGAGGTCAGATTGGCGCGCTGTAAAGCAGGTACCACCGTCGGCAACTACAGTGGTATCGATGGGGGAGCGTGGTGGTGATGCGGTGGCTGGTGCTTGCCAGCCCTGGCCCCGCGGAGGAGACCTCGGGTTCGTCCGTGATGCGGTCCGCTTGTCCTAGATGTCAACTGCGCCCGCAACTTCCTGCCAACACCAAGCCTTGGAACTCCCCCTTCTCGCCGTCGCGTATACACGTACTCGGCCTGCTCGCCCATCATAGCGGAGCAACAATGCGCGCAGACCGATAGACTCCGGGCATGCCTCTTCCAGTTCCCTTGGAGTTCGCAACCGTCACTCTCCTGTGCTGATGACCATGGAGCAACCAGCTACGCCGCTCACCAACGTGAGCTCGTACCTTCCGTCGCCCGCAGACTTACTTCTAGCTGTCCCCCGCCTCCTCTACAAAGCCGGCTCGCTGGGTGAGCACATCGACAGCGTGTTTGGCAAGCTGCGCTCCGGCGGGAGCATCATCGCGGAACCAACCGCAGCCAACCTTACCAACGCCACCGTAGCCACAACTGCCGGGAACTTTGTTCAGGAGTCGATTGCAGCAACGGCGAGCGCGGCACTGGGAAATCAAGACGACATGGGCGTATTCCAGGCATTGAAGAATGTCGGCTCCGTCTTCAGCTACATCACCTCCAAATGGGCGATTGCTACCTTTGCGATAGTGAGTCTTGTCTGTTCCTAAACTTTGGTCGAGGTTAACTGTTCTCTACAGGCAATTCTCTTGAACCGCACTCACTTCTACGCTTCTAGCCGTGTCCCCCTCTCGTTCGACCGACTACATCTCCGCATCATCCTCTACCTCACCCCAATATTACTATTCCTATACCGTATTCAGGGGGTGCTTCAGGCTATACGGTGCCAGACATCGCCAGCCTGGTCTGAGATGCAATACGGCGCGCCCGGTCGGGGTTTAGATACCGATTTTGCTGGAGAAGGAGGGATTTTATGGCGAGCAAGCTCCGCTCTTCTTTCCTGGCAAGACCTGGAGACTTCCTGTAGGGCAGTAAACATGTTCCCCGAAGACGTTGGGTCGACTCGCCCTGCTGGGTCTCTGTCGCTCTTGTGGCCGCTTTTCATTTCCCTAGGCTTTGGGCAATTCGTAGAGACCATGGCCTGCGCACTTCAGGGCCGACAACCGATTCAGGAGGTTGGCATGACCATCTTTGAACATTCGTTGGCCTTTGCAGAAGCCGAGGCAGTTGTTACTAGACCCTTTACCTTGGATTCTGCCCGCTTCTGGAAACCGGCTACCGTCTTCACTCCTGATGGCACTTCGCTCTCCATCAATCGGACGGTACAATCTCAATTTGCGAACGTACCACCCGAAGTTCTTCTAATATCGCTTATAACCAGTTTCAGTCATCTCACAAGTTACTTTCTGGCTATGGTCGGCCTTCGAGCACGATTTCGACTCGTAACAACAGCCATATGGGGCTTATCATACATGACGGCATTTGGCTGGAGCTTCATTCGATTTGCGACTATAACCTCAGATTCAAGTAACCATCAAGTCGGCATTCTTAGATTTCCCACTGTCTGCATCGTTGGTTTTATTCCTCATCTCCTGGTACTTTGTGGCATTGCAGCCTGTGGTTTGATATACCTTCTGGCTTTTGGCCTGACTGTACTGTCTCCCCCTCCCGGCCAGCCTGAAACATTGACCTGGAGGGAAAGATTTACATTAGCGTACGGAAACCTACATGCCAACATCCACCTATCAGCAATTACACCTTTGACGGTCAATTGGCACGAAGATTTCTACACTGCTATTCTTAAAGTAGGATTCACTGTCTTAACTGCCGCAAGTGAAGCCGTCTATCTCAACGAAGGGGCGAGGATTAATGTCAACTCGATGACTTGGCTTGAAAAGAAGAGACTCCGTGAAATTCTCACTCGTCGAAGAAGATTTCAGCAGCGCTTGGCGACAATACCACCTGAACTCCATGGCAATACAATGGCCGAAGGGATTGAGGTTATCGATAGAGTCAATGGTGATGGATCAAGTCAAATTTCAGCGTCAGGTTATGCCCGGGAAAGGAAGACGCGCGTAGCAAATTCCAATTCAGATGCCTCGAGGGCTATCGGACGAGATAGCGGTGTCGGGCTTCAGCAGCGACGAGGGCGCTGGATGCTGACGTATCAGTTTCTTAAAAACATCTCGCGTTTACTCATGGCTATTCAGGCGAGAGTTGCTATGTCCATTATGAGAAAGCTACGAATCACCTACAGCCCAATTTGGTTGAATCGACTCGCCGGGCCCCAAGCAAACGACAAGGCGCATGTTTCCTCTTCAGGAACACCAAACGTTCTCTTTTGGGCTCAATCAGAACCTTGGCTCATCGTTGATGATCAGACGCGCGTGCGTCCTGACATCACTTTTGATGTCGAGGCGTTTGCTAGAGAAAGATTGCGCAAGAGCGGCTTCTACGAGGAACAAGGGCCCGAACCCGCAGAAGAGCATCTTACCGACTACCTGTATAGTTGGTGGAAGGGAGGTGGGAAATGGGGGGACGTTGATGCGAGCGGGAATTACGATCCGGGCCAAGATGATGATACTACGAGCGTGGTATCCTTTGCTACAACCGACGACGACGAAAATTGGTCAGACATTGACGATGGACAACAGACACCTACCCAAAGCATGCCGTTTGCGCGTAGTCGGGAGTCTACGCCCGTGCCTGAGAACGTCTTCGACTTGTCTCGTCTTTCACACCTTCTCGACCCCAAGACGAAGGAAGATAGAGAAGAGGCACAATTACTGTCACGACACTTGCAGAATCCCGGTATTCTCACACGATCCCAATACCGTCAGGCTGTGGAACGCGATGAAGCCAGGATTCTAACATCGTCTCGCTACCGAATGGACGGCTTCCCTGAGAGTATCCACATGACTCCAGAGGAGGAAGAAATATTGCTTGAAGATTTCATCTTGAATCGGCGACATGCCACTGCTCCCCCTCAGGCTAGTGCCTCTAAAACTTGGAATAGCGGGGCGGAGGGAATGGGCTCGGAAGGCCCGCAGTGCGTTGTATGCCAGGTTAGTCCGCGGACTGTGTTGGTCTGGCCGTGTGGATGTTTATCGCTCTGTGACGAGTGCAGGGTGGGTCTGGCATCGAAGAACTACACGACGTGTGTTTGCTGCAGGACGAATGTCGCGGCATACTCACGACTCTACGTACCGTGAGACGCGGCTTGGGCTGGGAGCATGGTGGAAAGGCCTTTTTTCTTCGTACATGTTTGAGATTGAGCGCGGCACATAGAGATATCAAATGAAAATGTTGTATTTCATCTGGAGAAGGTTCCTTCGAGCTTGTGCCCACCCAAACTTCTCAAAGAATGAGGCTGTATTACCCTTGCCGTATTGCGAGGAGGGCCTCATGTCGCTTGTAGATAGGAGGTGGGCTTGGCATCAGCAATCGCACTCTTAAGTTTTCTCCAACACCACTGTAGTCCCATCTTCACACCCACAACAACACAACTCTTGTATCTCGTCCATTATCTTTGACTGAGCAGCCCAGACAGGCTCGGTCTACTGTGAACACCTCTACCGCTCCCACATTTTTATGCAGCCAGAGCCCCACAACGCATCCCCAATCGACTCCCCCCAACAAGTTGACCTCAAGACCGCATCCTCCTCCAAGCATGGCATTTGCGACAATGACCAATCGGCCCCTCTGCTCCCTCAGCACGAGGAACGGAGACAACCTCGAGCACGGGTCGCCGGCCATGGCACGCTCTCGCCCTCGTCGTCGCCCTCGCGCGTCGCTGATAGCGATGGCGATGAAGCCGCGCGACTGAGCCCGCCCTCGCCTTCGCCCTCGCCGCGCAACCGGATCGCTGAATATGAAAACGCCGTAGCGCAATCGGCACGCAAGAAGTCGGAAGGCTATGTCTTCGAAGTCATCAAGAAGATTAGAACTCCTGATGACCAGAGTTCCCCCATTTCGAAGCTACCTAATGGTAAGTCACAAAGTCGTGGACGCACACGCACGCACGTACGCATTGTGAATTATATCTAATGTTCGCGTAGAGGTTTTGACCCATGCCTTATCCCATCTTTCGCCAAACGATCTCGCGGCAGTGTCGCTCGTTGCGCGCCGCTTCAACGCACTTGTCACCACTCCTCACGCTTGGCGGGTTGCTTTCGCTCGCTATTTTCCAGGTCCTGAGGCTCTTGTCGATGCCTCAATTCATCTAGCTATGGAAGACGCTGGCGATATTGTTAGGTCCGAGAGGCGCTCGTTTACGAGGCTCACAGCACTGGCATCCTGGCGGAGTGAATACATCTTGCGAACTAGGCTTCTTCGCTCTCTGACTAGAGGGAAACCCGTTCAGACATCTGCATCTGGACCCTCGGCACGCTACAGCCAGACACAGACGCCTTCTCCAGTCATCATGTACAACGCTCAGACCTTCACCACCATCAACCATCTCCACGCCACATTCGGTGTAGGCTTGAACAAGAAGATGCCACGCTTCGTCCATGGTGCTGATGACATCGGCATGGTGACTAGCAGCGATCCGGCGACGGGCAAGGTAGATAGTTGGGGCCAGAGTGATCCGAACTTCTATGGTCAGTTCTCTGAGCGCTTTCCTGGCGTCGCAGAGTGGGGTCTGGGTCCCGGAGACGTGGTAGGATGTCCTAATGTGATGGATGTATCTCAACCGCACGGAATGGTGTACGGCCAGGGCTGCCCGGAGGGATCATGCTACTACCGAGCTTTGGACGAAATGAGAGGACACTTCATAGGAGAGCCAACCGACTTCTCCCTCCCGGAGGCCGGCATTCCAAAGCTTGGTATTGACGGCGGCGCCATTTGCTCTGTATGGATTGCAAAATCGCCTACCATACCCGCGCTATCAGAAGGTCTCGTTGGGATTATTATGGGATCAGCAGCGGGTATCGTCTCGGCTTGCAGTTTAGGTACGGACGGATTGCGTGGTGTCCGCTTGCAGCGCGGCGAATTGACCGCCCGCTGGGTCCTTAGTCCTGGGGTGCCAATTGTGGCTCTCGCGGTTGATGAGAATTATTCCTTTAAGCGACAAGCTCAGAACCGCATCTGGGCTGTCGCTCTCAATGCTCTCGGCGAGTTGTTTTATCTCACTAAATTTCCAAGTCGAAGCCAAGCTAAAAAGGTCACTGTGGATCAGCACGCCGAGTACATTGCTTGGTTAGCCGGTCGGACCGTTTACTGGAACCTTGTCGAACCTAGTAGACGTGTTGCTCGACCAGATCCTTACAATGATGGCGAGACGGATGGCAGCTATTCTCCTCGGTCATCCTGGGACGGCATGTGTCTCAGCAAAGAGCAAATCCTCTCAGAAACAAGGGAGATACAACAATTCCTCCAGAAGCAGCCCAAAGACTTCCGCAAAACTTGTCTTGGATGGGACATGCGCAGACGGCTCGAAGTAGACTTCGCCGGCGACGATGGCAATTATGCAGGCGAGGCTATGGTAGTGTTCCAATGTGGCCTTGAGGAGAGCAACGCAGCCGAGATAGTGCGCTTCACTCGTTTAAAGACGCAGGAGAAAGGGAAGGAGAAGGGCGATATAAACGCAACACCACCTGTTGTTCCTCAATCGTCTTCAATTTTTGGTGGATCCGGCACTAGCACTCCAGACTCTCCTTATGGAAAGGCATTTCAACGTGCTCGGAGCTCGTCATATTTGTCTTCTACCAGTTCTCCTGAGAGGGCGAATCTCGTCGAAGAATGGCGATGCTCCAAGTTCTCATTTGGTGACCTTAAATCTCTAGAGCTTACTACGACTGCCTTGGATCATTCGACTTTTGCGGTCCTCACTATGTCGGAAGACCCTGCTCTGGGATTCTCAACAGCTGCGTCTTCGCCCTATGGTTCTCCGATTTCTGTTGCGAGCCAGCCGG
Organism: Melanomma pulvis-pyrius CBS 109.77; assembly: GCA_010093585.1. Taxonomy (NCBI): domain Eukaryota; kingdom Fungi; phylum Ascomycota; class Dothideomycetes; order Pleosporales; family Melanommataceae; genus Melanomma; species Melanomma pulvis-pyrius. Next base: position 80,385 of record MU001832.1, read on the forward strand.
CTTCTCCTTCGGATGTACCTGGTCAACGCGCACGATTCATAGCCGTGGGAACCAAAACTGGGCTGGTCCTCGTCTGGGATGTTCGTTCACCAGTGTCGCGCAGTCCCGGGTTCGTCAACAGTATTGATCCTATCCGCGTCCTTTACACCGAATCTCCTGAGATATCCTGCCTGGCCCTGACAGCTCTGCATCTTGTTCATGGTGGAAATGATGGTTTGGTGCAAGCTTGGGATCCTTTAGCGTCAAACATGCAGCCTGTCAGGACCTTGAACTCTCGATTCTCGTCCCGAGCCCGAAGAAGGCTTGTCCAAGCACAGGCATCTGCCCAAGGTGTTGGAATCAACATGTTCGCTGCTGGGGCGATCTGTCTTGACTCTGATCCTACTGTACTAAGAGGGGCAGTATCCCTTGGGACTCAGATCCGATATTGGAGTTACAGTTCGTCGGCTGCTGATCAATACAAAAGTAGCAAACGCAAACTTCGTCGCTCCGAGCGAGGAAGCAATAATGGCGGGGAGAAGTTGCCGGGTAGCGGTCGGGTGAATCTGAAAGATTATATCGCGAACGAAAAGTACGAGCTCGAGCGCGACAAGGAAGAACGACGAAGACAGGCAAATCGACTAGCCGGACGGTTTGGTGTCGATCTTTTGAACAACGAAGATGAAGCTCTGGCATATGCGGCGATGCTATCTCAAGAGAGCTTGGAGGATGAGAAGCGACGTAGGGAAAGCGAGAGCAGCAGTGCTATCAGCAGCAACACCGTAACCCCCGAGCCTAGCATATACGGACAATCTACAACTACCACTGTCAAGGATGAGCTTGACGCCGACCTCGCCGAAGCAATTCGTCTGAGCCTTCAGGATAGTCCCGCATCTGGCATCTACGGCTCTGGGAGTCCCGCCCCACTGAGTGCTGATGTTCCATTCGAAGTTCCATTCGATGTTCCAATCAAATATGCCAAGGGCAGAAAATCACCAATGAGGTCGACAGCCAGTCCTAGTATGAAGAAGGCTAACGCAGAATCGAGTAAACAGAGCGAGATGTCTGATTTGGAGTTTGCGTTGCAACTCAGTCTTGCAGAGGAGCAAAGTCGAAAGGAGCTTGAAGAGGACTTTCCGCCACTGAGCCCTAGCCCGCGTGGCGGAAAGGGTAAAGGCAAGGGGAAGATGATGTGAAGATGTTTTGGTCAGCCTTCGTACATCTGGTAGAACAGTCATTGCGACTTTGGAGATTGGTCGGGGTTTACCGATGGTATCTACATCCATCTACTGTGTATGCCAGCAAGGGGTAGAGGCCGGAAGGGCAAGTGCTCAGATGGATAGCTGGCGGAGGTACTATACCAGTGTGTTTCAATTTCTTCTTGCCTTCGGCTTATTTTCTTCTTCTTCTGTACTTTGGGGATGATGGAAGTGGATGCTTAATATCTCTTTGAAAATCTTCATTTCGTCCCCTAGGAGGCCTTCGACCTAGATATTTTAGTAGCCGAGAAGAGTTTCAGTCTGCGTTTATTCAACTAATATTCAATTTATTTCAATCTGATTCGGAATTCCACATCTGATTTTCGTACAGCAATCCCTTCTTGTTCAGTGTCCTGCCTGAGCTCTACTAACCCTTTCCAATCTTATCCAGCAACTCGAGGGTCTTTGGGTCGCGTCGTGTTAATGGGACTCCGGCGTTGGGGAGCTCGACTATGGCCCGTGATGGAGAGGGAGAGAACGAGACAGGGTTCAGAGGTACAATATTCTTGTTGTATTTGCTTCCTTTCGATACTCTAATAGTGAATAAAATCTAGAGCGACGAAGGATTCGAACCGTACAATTCATCGAAGAATTGCAAAACATTTCCTCGTGGGATCACCACCGTCCATACATTCTTCCAAACCGCCCTTTTCAACTCGACCCATAAATTCCCAACCCCTTATATCCGTATCTGATGCCCATGACACTTTAAATCTTCAAAGTCTCCACCCACTCTAGAATCTCCTTCGCCCCCCTCTCCCACTCCTCATGGTTCTGCAAATGATGACCCAGACCCCTCACCACTTTAAACCTCACACCGTCACCATCCTCTTCCTGCTCCCGCTCGCTCTCCGTCCTCAAATCTCTGCTAGAAATTCCATCGACTTTCCCTTCTCTCACCAGTTCTCGAAACGCAGCGCGGTACCGCTTCGCAGCGTCGAGGAGAATATCGGGCCTGCAGAGTACATCTTTTTCAGCGGCCAGAACAAGTAGACGATCTGGTACACTTGCTGGAGTACCAACTCCATCCCCATTCCCGGCCCTCACTTTCCGCGCTTTCCGCAGCCCCCAGCCTGTGATCGACGCCAACACATCGCCGCCGGTCACAAAGCGGAACATGGTTTGCATAGGCCAGAGCATCGACTCATACGGCGAGAGAATGCGCTCCAACGCACGGACAAGTTGGGTTGGAGTCTCGGGCGTGAAGAATGCAGCGTGCACTTGTGGAGTGGTGGCCAGGATGTAGCGCGGGTGGAAAAGGCGGTAGGGGAAGTGGATGGGCGCTGACAGGGACCAGAAGGAATATACGGACACCCTGCACATGAGACGTCAGTATACTCCCCAGTAAGGGGGTGTAGAATGGAGGAGCATGAGAAGGAGATGGGCGTAGAAGAAGGCACAAGACTCCACTTACGATCCAAACCCAGGAACTGCAGCACACATGCAAAACCCCTGTACCCTCACCAGCCCCCTACCCAGCACGTACTGGCCCAAGGCCCCTCCGGCCGAATGCGCTACAAGCACCACTCTAACCGCCTCCTGTGCCCTTCTCCGCTCCGTCTCCAGCCCTTCCACGGCCTTGATCCCCGCCACAAGATCCTGGCCCATCGCGCCCCTGGTCGTGAAATACATCCGCAGCAGAGAAGGATACCAGCTCGCTCCGTGGCCGCGGTAGCTCAGCGCGTAACATGGTATCCCATGTGAGGAGAAGAACTGCATGTACGACAGCCAGACGGCGGCGCTACCGAAGCCGCCGTGGGCGAAGAAGAGAGGGGGCGGAGAAGGGGGGGAAGAAGAGGGAGTGGGGTTGGACGAAGGGAGTGCGGTGAGGAGTTCTAGGGGCCCGGAGGGGGTCGAGATATACGTGCGTGTAATTCCTGGGGGGAGCGTGGAGGGGGAGGGCGGATTGGGAGTCGGGGCGCGCCATTGGAGGGCGAAGGGGCCGAAGGGCATGCTGATGGGGCAGAGTGATGAGGGGGTATTTGAGAATAGGGAGATGGCGATGTTGACCGTTGTGGGTCTGCTAGTACAGCTGGAATACGTGATGCGTGATTGTCGTTGCCCTAGGTACACTGAATCGCAGGCCTGACTTATACAATCTAGCGCGAGGTAGACGATTGTCAAGTATATAATCTCAGGAAAAGAAACCGGACGCAATGGTACACCAGAGCGCGTTTCGCTTAGCTGATGGTCGAAGAAGACTGCTTTAGGAATCTGGAGGCGATGAGGGGTTCTTCAGCCGCACCTTAGCCACCTGCATGCAATGCATTGTGACTCTAAACACTGCAACGGTTGCATGCGGAAAAGGTTCCCGGCCTTATGACTTGCATGAGCGGTGATGCTAAAGTTGAAAATAGATCAAGCAGCTCTAGGAGATCTCCCATGCTAAACTCAAATCGGCCAGTATTGTTATACGAGGTGAGTGGAAGTGATCGCCTCGAGGACTTGAGTTCGTTATGCAAGGATGGAGAGAAGAATAAGATTCAAGAACCAGTGAGCAAATCAAACTATTGCCATTCTTCCTAAATCTATAAGAAAAAGTCTACTTTATCAAAGCGAGGGGTATGCGAAACGAGAATGAATGAACGAACGAACAACCATTACAACTACTACACACCCATCTCCAACATCTCCTCACTACTAGCTCTGACTAACTAGGCCTCCTTAGTCGGGGCAAGTTCAGGCACAGCCTTGACGCTGTTCTGGCTGCTAGCATGGGTACCATCATGCCTGACACCATCCAAAGCATGCTGCTCGTACATGCTCCAGTCACCAATCTGCTCCTCAAAGAACTGGTCGAGATCGAGACCAATCATCTCCGCCTCCTCGCTGACACGCAGATGCATGAAAGGAATGAACTTGAGTGCGTAGAGCAGGATGCAGGTGACGACGAAAGAGTACGACGAGATGGCACAGATCTCAGCGAGCTGGCGGCCGACCTGGACACCGACGCCATCGAGGGCACCAGAGTACTCCGAGGCACCGTCAAGAGCAGAAACCCACTTTTGCGCGAAGATACCCGTGAGGAACGAGCCGACCATGCCGCCGATGCCGTGGAGCTTGAAGACGTCAAGACCCTCATCGATCTGAATCCACTTGTCGAGATTGTGCATCAGAGAGCAGATAGCTCCAGTAAGGAAGCCAATCAGTGCGGCGATCCAAACAGAGACAAAACCGGCGGCAGGAGTAATTCCCACGAGGCCAGAAATGGCACCACAGCAGCAGCCGACGACGCTGAAATGGCCCTTAGTTCGGATGTAGTCGACAAGGACCCAGCCTAGAACACCGAATGAGGCAGCAGTGTTGGTGTTGAAGGCAGCGATCATGGAGCGGATGGAAGCATTTAGGGCAGAGCCACCGTTGAAGCCAAACCATCCGAACCAAATAAGGACAGTGCCGATGAAGACAAGCGTGGTGTTGTGCGGCTTGTTGTGAATCTTGTCACCCTTGTGGACTCGCTTTCCAAGCACAAATGCGTAAGCCAGAGCACTCCATCCACTGGCAATGTGGACAGGGCCACCTCCGGCAAAGTCGAGAGACGGCAGCTTGTATAGCCATCCGTTGGAGTTCCAAGTCCAGCAGGCGATCGGGCAGTAGACGATAGTTGCCCACAGGAAGGCAAAGATCATCGACGGGAGGATGCGACCACGTTCAAAGGCACCACCGACCACGAGCATGACCGTGCATGCGCAGAAGAGCATCTGGTAGAGACAGAAGACGATCTCCGGGAGGAGCACGGACCCAGGTGATGGAGCGGACATGACGTTCTTCAGGCCGAAGTTGTCGAGATTACCAATGAACGCATTGGCACCGCGGGAGTACGCCAGAGAGTAACCCCAGAACATCCATTGGAAACAAACGCTGAGAATCTGTCAGTGAGAGTTCTTCATTGTTTCCATGTGGACCAACTTACACTCCGCAGACAGCGAACGACTGGAAGAGCAGGGCGAGGGCAGACTTGCGTCGAGCAAGACCACCATAGAGAAGGCCGATACCCGGAATGATGAGCCAAACGATGGCAGAGCAGAAGAGCAGGTACGTGTAATGGAACTCAAGTCCAGCGTACTGAGCATTCACATCCTCGTCCAGGGAATTACCGCCATTGGGCTTGTCCGGATTGTACTCTGGCTGCAAGAACTTGTCAGTGACTTGAACGCGTAAGGCTGTCTTGGGACAGGGCGGGCGGTACTTACCATCACGATGTCAGCCCTGGGATACAACATGTTGATCTGCTGTCTCGGACTTTTTCAGTTGAAGCTTGCTACGAGAGAATGAGCAACTGCCTTGACGAAGAAAAAGGGCGAGCAGGGGCTTAAAAACAGGTCATATAGACGTCCCTTCCGGCCTCGGTACCTCAATCTCCAGGTGGCAGGCTCGATGGTTCCGACCAGGCCCTCGCACTACACAGGCTCCCGCCGCGACCCCCCATTCTGCTGGTGAGGCCGCCTTGGCACTGATAAGGACGACACTTGGTTTCAAGAGTGTACATCGCCGAAGTAAGAAAGTGGTGGCAGGGGAAAGCGACCCAAGAGTCATTTAATCTCTCCGGATTCGCAGCTCGGAAACGGCCAAGAGGTGCGGGAGGAGGCAGGCTGGCGGGCGCGTGTATAGATTGATGGTGTTTTGGGATAGGGGTCTTGGTATTTGTGATAAGCAAAGAGGGTCCGCTATCCGGGAGGGGCCTAGTGGGAGGCCCGAGACGCTGATTGGCCCGCGCGGCAGCATCCAGTCCGTTCCCTTACAACATTCCCATGTGTCAAAGCGTGCGCGAACGGCCAGGTGAAGATAGCCGAAACCTCGCGCGCCGCTGTCTATCAAGGTCTATCGTGCGACTTTACACAATGTTTCCTTCTGCTTGGGAATCCTCGCCGCTCCGTTGGAGCTGATTCGTCTCCTAGCGAGCCGGCCACCCGAACGCCAGGACATCGTGCAGTCCGCCTTACCGGGTACCCACAATCCACTTCGCTGGGCTCGCCGTGGACGCTCCGCTGAACAACACCGTTGGCTATTTCCACGATTTCTCGTGAGGCCTGGCTCGGGGCCGTGGAAAGTGTGGACAGGAGCTGAGGCGAGAAGGATGCATTCATGGGGGTCGCGAGATAAGATGGCCGAAGACGTGCTGTGCCACGGGAAGCGTGAAGTCGTGTTTGGCGTTGAGACGTTGCTGCTAGGCGCTGTGGCTTGATGTGTATTTGCTTTATACGGGCCGGAACGGGTGTGTTCTAGCAGATTGGGGAAGGCATAGACGGGTGCAGGTATGTTTGAACATCAGAGCTCACTGCCAAAGTCGCCGCTATTGGATTTATCACTTTCCAATTCCTTGCTAATTACTCCAGCCGAACACTGGCCATTTGTACAGAGAAGAATAGTGTCAACCAAGACATGGCCCCACCTAGCCTCTCATGGGCTAGGCTAGATGGGCGTTGCATGCTATTTTTGTTGCCCAATCCAGCCTTCAAATTCTTCATCATCTCTGCAAATGTTAACTAGAGAATCACAACTCCTGGTTGGAAATTTACCGTTACATGCCTCTGCAAAGGCCATGGACGGTAGCGCGAGCAGCAAAAGAGGAACAATCTACCCAAAGCTCAGCTGCTTCTCCTTAGCCCACCTCTTCGCTACTCATCAGCCGTCTTCCACCAGCTCTATCTCGTAAAGTCCAGTAGCAGTCTGCACTGAGCCAAGCAAGAATTTAAACGAGTTCCATCGCATTAGAGAAGGTGAAAACCCGCCATGCCAGGCCGACCTTTCTTAAAGTTCGGTAGGTCCTCAAGGTCGTCGGAATGGATACGAGGTGTTTCTGCAGAGTATCGCTTGGCCCGGTAGCCCAAGCTCAAATGGTCGTCTGCCCTCCCAATATTTCCTCTCCCGTAAATGCAAGTCGAAAAGCGTGTATCCCAAAATTAGGAAATACGAGGTCGCGATTGCCCATCCAAGGGGTGGTCCACCGAACCCACGTGGGACACATTTTGCTGGACATTCACACATGTCATCTCACTGCCGGTGTGCTGATTCCCAAGTGACGACCATAAGAAATATGACGAAGCCCAACATGCAAAAGAACCTCTATTTGGTAACAAGTGGGACTGGAAACCCCCTTCTCTTGCCTGTACCTTTAAACCTCTTCCGTTCACTGGAAAGGGACGTCCAGAGCGCCAGAAGAGGTAGAAGGTGGGCACTTGAGCTAAAGAACGCGAGTTCTCTAAGTACTGAGAAGTGGTCGACGTTGATGAGATCAGTACGATTGCATTTCGCGTCCGGTGTTTGCATGAGCTAAGAACACAACTTCTTCACTTGATGTTATGGTTGAAGAGATCGCGAGGAGCTTGTACGAGGATGTGGTTTGTTGGTTGTCCACTTCTCTCTTTTTTTCTTCACCTGGTTCCCGCAGATGTCAATCTAGAGTCCGGGTATCTTTTGTCGCTCTCACCTCAAGACATTCTTCCATGACTTGTCAAAGATCTGAATTCGTATTTACATTTGCGACAGTGGGAGTAAACATGACGCGGAATGGTTTATTTAGGTCCTATTATTGTTGAGTTCGAAACTTGGGTCGATTACACCATCACATCTATCACAAGTAAGAAGACCCATCAATTCGATTGAGCTGCAAACCCCCTCTTCTTTCTCAAATCTTTCCCTCTAACATTTCTCTGCGTTTTCATGCTGGCTGACGATATTTCTATGCACGTTTATTATTTGATGCTCTAAGAGCAAAGTTCAGTAGACTTTCTAGCTTGAAAGTGTTGGGGAAGAAAAACGTATACAATTTTCAACAACTGGAATGGAGACTCCAGCTTTGATAAAATGTTCAAAACTAGGGACTTTCATATTGCGACGGATGATCGATCCGACATGGGAGAGAGAAGGGACAGTCGCCATGGACCTCCGTATAGTCGCCCCGTAATGGAAGCCGAACTGAATAGTGGTGTAGCCATGACAGAGGAGAGATGGAATACTCCCCTAAACCTGCATTCTTCCTGCTCTTCCTCTTCTCTCCCCTCCTCAGCCGGTCCCTATTCAACATCAGCTCCGACACCAGTCTCATCGACAGACATCTACTCGAGATTACCAGCGAGCCCTTCTTCCCGAACCTACCCTTTATGAGCGTTTCCAGGGTAACTCACAAGAATCACATCTAGGCATTCGGCATGATTCCCGTCAGGATCCCCAGCAACCAAGCCCCGCCGCTGCCCGACTACAGCTCCTCCAAGATCGTCGAAGTGTCTCAGCAGCCGCTCTTGTTCACCGACCCGAAGAAGCTAACATACCAGACCCTTCACTCGCATACAGCTTCTTCGATCCAGCTCGGCCTCCACATCTCGGGGCCCCACGTCAGTCATTTCACACCTCCCCACCCCCGTCCACATAGGAGATTCCGACCTCGACGAGAACATGGCGCTACAAACAATAGCCGGGGCTCTGGCGAGCTGGGTGCTGCTTTGGAGAGAATAAATGGGTATATAAAGGAGTTTCCAAAAGCGGCCAGGGAGGTGTCGGCAAAGTTGCGGACTCGGAGGGCGAGGCAGAAGCTGGCGTGGCTGAAGAAACACAACTTCCTGAGTGAGCAGGAACGGTATCTGACTTAAGACCTAATGGGATGAGTAGTTTGAGGTCAAAATGCTTGGATAGGCTCGTATTGACAGTGCACTACAACCGCCTTCATTCCCAAAAGGGTTGAGGGTTTTTCTTTTGGTATTTATATCTTATTAGAAGTTCATACTATAATTAAGTTACGTTGTTGTGTAAGAAATGCTACAAATTCAGGCAAGTAGTTGGTTGCATAATTCAGTGCAAGCAAACTTAATTATGCATAACTTTATGCACAACCACTAGTCCCAAAATGAATACCTCGGCCTAGAAACCGCTCAACACTGACATTCACAATAGCGCGCACCAAGGCTCCGGCATCCCTCTAACACATCACGATGGAGTTCCTGCCGAGCCTACAAAATGGAATAGATGACCTCAAACCCTCCCTCTTCGAGGTCCTCTCCGAACAACAACTCGCCAGCCTTCTCCCACCCTCCCTCCGCTACCTCCTCGCCATCTCCACGCACCGATACCCTCGCTACCTCCTACCTGTCCTCAACTCCTTCGATGAAGTTTACGCGCTGCTCATGCTGCTTGTAGAGCGGCACTTTCTACGCACATATGGGGGCTCCTTTACAGAGAACTTCTACGGGCTAAAACGCGCGCGCGTTTTGAGGGTTAAAGGAGGAGAGATCCGGCGCGCACAGCTCGGCGCGAGCGATAGTGTGAGGGAGGCCGTGAAGCTGGGTAATGGAGATATATGGAAGAACCTTGCGGTGCTCGTGGGGATGCCGTGGCTGAAACGGAAGCTGGATGAGGGGTACGACGTCCACGCCGCGCATTCAAACATTCTAGGACCGGGCTACAATCGAGATCGGGAAGGACTGAGAGCTGGCGCAGGGATAAAAGAGAGGCTGATGTTCTACTACAAATGGTTCTTGAGAAACATATATCCGAGCGTGAACGCGGCGTACTACTTTTCGATGCTGGTATTTAACATGGCGTACCTGTTCGACGGATCGAAGTACCACTCGCCGTTTCTCTGGCTCATTGGGACGAGGATACGAAGGCTAGGAGAGGCGGATTATAGGGCGATCGAGCTTGCGGCACAGCCGAAGAAGGTTGGACCTGCGAGGCCGGGAGAAGGAGGCAGCATGTTCACACCACGAAATATGGCGCGGAGTGTCACACCGAGATTGTTGAGCTCTATGAGGATTCTACTTCCTACCAGCATCTTCGCACTCAAATTCCTCGAATGGTGGCACGCGTCCGACTTCGCGCGTCAACTGTCCCGCAAAGCGGCAGAGAATATCGAATTACCACCTCCGGTGCTCCCTAGCCTTCCTCCTACACAGCAAGCGTCTTCAAAAAAACAGCCGGAAGACTCACCGAGAGACGCAAAACGCCCCTCTTCGTCATCATCTGAGAAGCTGAAAACGGTCGATCCACCAATCTCCTCGAAGACCCTACTACCAATTCTCACTGTTCCCCTGCCCTCTAACTCCCATCTATGTCCCATTTGCACTCGCCCAATCACGACGCCAACTGCTTCGCCTAGTGGATACGTGTATTGCTATACCTGTATTCATCGATGGGTGGAGGGTGAACACGATCGGCAGGTCGCTTTCATGGAGGGTGCAGCAGGCTTTAAGCGTGAAGATGGAGAAGAGGAGGATGAGGGTTGGAGTAAGGAAGAAGGGAGCCGGGAGGGGCGGTGGGAGAGTGGAAAGGGGAGGGACGCGGTGACGGCGAGGAGGATACTTGGAGGGACGGAGGTGCTGCGGAGAGTAGTTGTGTAGAGGAGGATGGAGTGTAATAGTACGATTGATCTGGAAAGGATTGGGATGGAATAGCATCCATCGGTAGCGTTCGCATAGACTTCAGGATTGGAAATATCTGTCTTCGCCGGAAATAGCGTTTAGTACAACGACATGATCATCGAATAATTGTTAAGAAAAGAACAAATTCAATAGAGATCAAACCTCACGTTTCAGTCTGCCTCACGGTTCTTCCCTCAGCGTGAGCAGCTGGTCGTCGTTGATTGGCTGAATAGGAGCCGCGGTCAGACGTCACAGGGACGCGCGACACAGCTCATCAAAGCTCTAAGCTCTCAATCACGAACACTCTCACACTCTCCAACTCTCACACCTCACCACACCCGCAACCATGATGTCAACCCTCGACCGCTGCAGGGAGCTTGCCCACCCTGATATAATCAACTTTTCAGTCTCAGTGTGAGCCTCCCTCATTCTCGTGAAGCTCTTGCACCGCTAACCGCCGCTGCGTCAGCTTCATCCTCGTAGGCATCCTCGTGTCGTACCTCCCGCAACACCACAAGATCATATCGCGGCGCTCGTCTCGAGGGCTGAGCCCCATGTTTGTACTTCTGGGGACTGTGTCTGCTACGGCTAGCATAGCGAATATATTGACGCTGCCTGAGAGCACGACGGACATGGGGTGCTGTAGGGAGATTGGGCGCTTTGCATGCGCTGCTGCGCTGCTGGGTGTCGCGCAGATTGGGATACAGTGGACGTGCTTCTTCTTCATGTGAGAATGCCTTCTCCCATCTCATCCATGATCACCCTGGGCGTAGACGAAACTTGTTGGTGCGGAAGAGAATATATTGCTAACCTTACCCGTCGTCTAGAATGCTCCTCTTCCTCATCTTCTTCCCGCGCCCTTCCCAAGCGGAAATGGACGCTGACGAGCGCATGCCAACCTGGAAAGAAGCGGTCCTTGTTCTCTCGGTCTCCCTCGCCTTCTTTATCTTCACCTTGCTCGGCTCCATCGTCTTCGTATACGCCGCGCCCTCGCACCTCCGGGGCTGGGCGAACTTCCTCGGCCTGCTCGGCACACTGCTCGCGGCTATCCAGTACTTCCCGCAGATCCTGACGACGTGGAGGTTACAAGAAACAGGCAGTTTGTCTGTGCCCATGATGTGCATTCAGACGCCGGGGAGCTTCGTCTTTGCGGCGAGTCTAGCGGTTAGACTGGGCCCGGGAGGGTGGAGTGCTTGGGGGTTGTTTATCTTTACGGGATGCTTGCAGGGGTGCTTGTTAGTCATGAGTCTTGGGTTCGTTTGGAGGGATATGAAGGCGGCGAAGGCGGCGAAGGGTAGCAATGGGACTGGGTTGGGCAGCGCGAATGGGAATGGCGAGGGACATGATGAGCAGACGCCTCTGTTGGGTGAAGAGCGGGGGAGTGGAGGACGGGCAGAGCCGTAACGTTGGATAATGTAGCGGTATGCGAGTACGCTGCACAATGAGTTGGTTTATCTTGGTGATACTTCGTCACGTCGTGCTACGGCCACTTACACGGTCTCACGTGCAACCTGTCCAAGTGGGTCGCACATACCTCGGCACCCTTTCGTTTGAAGACTACTCCAATGTCCCTTCTCTCTATTTTGCGATGCCACAACTAATCGCCCACGAGATATGGGTCCGCAGTATGAGTCTTTCCGCCTGGAGTTTTTACCGCCGTGTCCGCCGTATTTTCCAAGCTGCAGCTCGCTCTTGGACTTTACCTGAGAATGTCCATATAAGCGCGCTGACCGCAGTCTTGGGAACTTGGACCAACTTTGTAAAACGATCTTGGGGCACTGGCAACGAATTGAACAGCCTGGTCAACGACGCTACAGCGACGAACTCCTGCGAACGGGTTGCATCACCGCCAGCACTCGGCGCTTATTGGCGGCTGAGCTTGAGTCACTGGCAATGACGTGGGTCAAAGAAAAGGGCGTCGAGCTAAACCTCCAAAGCTAAGCTCCAATTTGCTTCGCGTGGGATTGCCGCATCAGTCAATCCCGCGCCCTAGAGAAGATTTCTGTGAACTGATATCAGCCATCCCCGCTTCTTGGAGCTTTAAGAGGCTAATTGCGCCTTCGCTGCTTCTCTACTTGCTTGCTCTTTCTTCCCTCCAATTTTCTGGACCATTGAGCCCAGACCCCGCCATTTGAGGCCGTTTGTTGCAGCTCGCTGCAGCCAATCGACCCCGCGGAACAATGGCCCAGCCGCCAACTACGGCCGGGTCCTCGGGCGGATTCGTATCGATTTTGACCTCGCAGATGGAGCACTTGTCTGCATCGGCCCCAATTGCAGAGGAGGCCATTGCACGAGACGTAGAAGAAGATTCTGAGCCCGAGGAAGAACTTTCGAGTTCCGAGGAAGACGATAGCGAATCCGATAACTCCACAGTCCGCCAATTCTCCATGATAAACTCATACCGCCGCCCTTCTTATATCAATCCTGGAGCCAGGTCCTCGGCAATTTTCTCCTCGAGTGTGCCTGAGCAGCACGCCGGCTCGCCGTCGAAGAAGCATAGTTATCTGTCGAAAAAGGAACGCTCAGCTGTGCGGGACGAGGAGCGGAGTTTGCTTCGTGATAACCATCTTCTGCCACCAAAGCACCCCCGGCGAGGCAGTGAGGGAGCCAACTCTGGGAGTCTGGCAAAGAGACTCTCGGTATCTGCGTTGCGAAAAGTTCGGAGTGCTGCAGATGAAGAGTCAGCTATTGACTCTGAAATGCCCTCTGAGCGAACAACCTTGCTTGGAGGGAATCCAGATCTGCCATATGGTGGCCTTGATACGCCCAAGACCATTAAGAAAACGTGGAACGAGGCAGTCGCTGCTGGAAAGATCACGTCTTCATGGCAACGAGAGGCGAAAGTGTTGACTAAATCGTCAGCTCCTCTTATTTTGACTTTCCTACTTCAATATTCTCTTCCAGTGGCAAGTATCTTCACGGTTGGACACATTGGTAAAGCCGAGCTTGGAGCTGTGAGTTTGGCAAGCAGTAAGTCTCGCCCAGCCCCGTGCCCGTCAAATACATGTACATGGAGCTTACAACTCATCAGTGACTGCATCCATCACCGGCTACGCAGTATACGCCGGTCTAGCCACATCCCTAGACACTCTCTGCTCTCAAGCCTATGGCTCCGGCCATCTTCATCTTGTCGGGCTCCAACTCCAGCGAATGCTCTATTTCCTGTGGCTCATTACCATCCCCATCGCCATAATCTGGGCCTTCGGAACTCAACTCCTGTCTCTCATTGTTCCAGAGCAAGAAACGGCTCGCCTAGCCGGCCTCTACCTCAAAGTTCTTATTCTGGGCGCTCCTGGATATGCCACCTTTGAAGCCGGGAAACGATATCTGCAAGCCCAGGGCCTGTTCAGCGCTACGATGTATATTCTCCTCATATGTGCACCTTTGAACGCACTTATGAACTATGTCTTCGTCTGGAAACTGGAGTGGGGCTTCATCGGCGCCCCGATCGCAGTCTCTATAACCGAAATCCTCATGCCTATCCTCCTCTTCCTCTACGTCCGCTTCATCGACGGATATCAGTGCTGGGGCGGCTTCGACCGCAAGGCCTTGAAGAACTGGATGCCAATGATCAAGCTCGCTCTTCCCGGGCTCGTCATGGTACTCGCCGAATTTATGGCCTTTGAGATCCTTACGCTCTCCGCGAGTTGGCTTGGTCCTACCCCCTTGGCTGCTCAGAGCGTCCTCGGATCCATCACCGGCATCACCTTCCAAATCCCGTTCCCCATGAGCGTTGCAGCCTCAACCCGGATCGCAAATCTCATCGGTGCAACGCTCGCGCTGCCCGCCAAGACGGCGGCCAAAGTCGCCATGGTCTTTGCCATCGGCGTCGGCATCTTCAATCTTCTTCTTCTGTCTCTCCTCCGCGATTTCATTCCCAGGCTGTTCACCCCGGACGAAGAGGTCATCGACCTTGTGGCGAAACTGCTCCCGCTCTGTGCCGCGTTCCAGCTTTTCGATGCACTAGCGTGCAACTGCAATGGTATTCTGCGTGGCCTGGGGAGGCAAGAGATTGGAGGGTATGTGGGGCTTTTTGCATATTATGTTGTGGGGCTGCCTATTAGTTTTGGCACTGGGTTTGGGGCTGGGTGGGGATTGTATGGACTTTGGAGTGTGAGTACCCCATACTTTTTGATTTTGTGGGAGTTAAGAGCTGTCATACTGACTTGGGAATTAGGGACCTGCCATTGCGCTCGGTATCGTGGCGGCTATCGAGGGGGTGTTCATATACAAGACGAGTTGGGAGAGGGCTGTTGAAGATGCGCATAGGCGGAATGCTATGGGTTGAGGGTTGGAAATTTGATCTTCTATCATGGACCCTATAGTAGGTTTCTGCATCTAGGGCAGTGAGTCGTCGCCACAGCGTGGCAGCCACCACGTCCTAGACAATAAGCGGAGCCGGGTATGCAGGAGTTTGTCATTTGGGACTTGTCATCTTTTCGGTGTTGGTTTGGGTTTATCAGCTCTGCCCTGGTTTGATTTGATAGCGTAGACATGATACCCTCGATGTCAATCCATAGTCACCCTTCACACGTCTCTCCCCTTCCTCTACTCCACGACTGCTATCAATTCCGCACATGGAGAGTTCCTTTGCAGCGGCACACGGGTCTCGGGAGCCTCACCTGGGTAGCGAATGTAGTTCTTCTTCCACCACCACCAAAGGGTCATAACGTCCGTCCAAGCATGCCGGGACGCATTGTGTAACGGGACAGGTTCGCACTTCGGAGCTTCGCCATCTCTTATTGGCAAGGTGATCTACCTATGATGGACGCATTACTATTTTACAGTCTTTCAACCATAAGTGTGCCACACTCCGACCAGGGCCACTTTGATGTTGGTCGTGCTGTTGATCGTGCTGTTGATCGTTTTGTTAACCAACACCGTTAAACGACCCTCTTGCAATACCCCTGTCTACTCGCGACTGTGACAGTCTCTCCAAGACTCGGAGGGCTAGGAAGGAAGATTGTGTCTCTAGGTTTTGAAGACTATCTCTAACCTAAGGGTGTGCATGCCAGGAGCTCCGCTGGGCGGAATAGAAGATGGCGAAAAGCATCCTGACGTGGCGGGACGCTCCGGGGTGCCTTGATGTACAGCAGCCTACGTTAAAGTGCATAAAATTACTGTATAACAATACACTGTAGTGGGCACTAAGCCTAGGTTACATCGCATCGCAGGCTGTCTAAGAATAACTGCGGTGTGTAGCTAGGCTCTAGAACCATCCACAGCTGTCCAGGTTTTGTAGGCTTGCCCAACGCTGCCCGCAGTTGCCTGACAGCTGTCTTCGTTGTTCTTGTCCTCTTGTCCAGGAGCTCACGACCGTAGTTAGCTAGTGCGCGTCGGCCAAGTTGAGTTATACTTTTTGCTCGAGGTGACGATATTGACACTCAGCCCACTGCATCTTTACAAAAATGGTTGTCAACGTGTTGTAGCCTTTTCATTGGTAGCTGCGGGTTTGCAGACGCAGCCACCCTTGGCTTCAGCCTTCATCACATCAGCCTAGCATGTCGGGCTCCCTTCCCCCTTCATAACCTACTCGTGGCCCAGTTCTACGTCCAGCATTAATTGCTCCTTGCGGCAGTAGTTTTCTGCTTCCTCTGCGGCGTGCAGCGCTTCTCAAAACGCTCTTAGGAAAAACTTAGCTCTCGCAGTGCTTCTTTGCACTGTCGGCCTACAGCGTTATCCCCACATCGTCTCACTCAAACGGATCTTCCTACGATATTGGGCGCGCTTCATCACTTTCGCAGACCGCTTCAACAATGGCTGCATCTGTGCCACAACGGAGCGCGTAAGTGCAGCGGGTCCATACGCTCCAGAATACATCTGCTGATACTTCTCACTGCTCCAGGAACGACCTCTGGGCTGATGCCGCGAAGCAACTATCTGACGACGACAAGCAACACATAAATTTTAGCCGCTCCGACAAGCGGAACATCCTCGCAGAACTGCACGCAGACGCCGAAAAATTAAGGCAAAGATCGGTTGAGTCACGATGGAAATACACTCGCAAGAGTGGAGAAACTGTTATTATAAGGGACGTCTTTGAGAAGATTGTCCGGTGGGTTGATACATTTAAGCAGATCGGGGATGTTGCGGTACAGTACGATCCAGCACATGCAGCACTCCCTTGGGCAGGGATCCGGTTCCTTCTGCAAGTACGTCAAGTAGCGCTGTTCAAGAAAAGAACCCAGCTGAAGTACCCGCAGGTTACCGTCAACGATTCTCACAGACTCGCGCTACTGATTGAAGGCCTTGCTCGGATAGCTGAGTTGATTTGTCGCTACGCAGTGACGGAAGCTCTTTATGTTGAAGGCGCATCAAAACCCGATGAGGGGTTGGAGAGGGCTATAGTCAAGCTCTACGCAAGTATTCTGATCTATCTGTCCAAGGCAAGACAGTACTTCGAACAGGGGACCGCAAGTCAGTGTTTGCTTTCTACAAGCTAGACACAACAAGCTAACAAAATCGGTTAGAGCGAATCATCAAAAGCGCAGTCCCTGTCGAGACACCGCTCGATTCAGGTCTGGACGGTATCCATATAGCAGAACAGAATGTCAATCAGTGGTTGGGTTTAGCCAATAGGGATGGTTCGTGTTGACTGTCCAAATCCTGACGGTGCTGACAACCTTTTGTAGACAGTGTCCGCAACCACAAAGAGCTGATACGACTGTTGACAAGCATGGATGAGCCGTTACGAAGGATGGACGACAATCTGAAGAACATACAAGATGATCTACAAGGTGGGTGGTTCAATGTGTTCGTGGAGCAAATGGTAATTGTTTGCAGCGTCGAGACGCTCAGAGATTGTTAGGTGGCTGTCTCCTGAGCCGTACAAACAACACCACAAGCAGGCTATGCAGGGTGTCCTTCCAGGAACCGGACGGTGGCTTCTATCTGACCCCGACTTCAAAAAGTGGAAGGACGAAAGCGCCTCTTCCATCTTATGGCTACATGGTACACAAGGGTCTGGAAAGAGTAAACTTATGTAAGTTGTTAAGTGTATGAAGTATTGAAGCAATAGCTACTGACACTGTTAGCTCGATCGTGATAGAAGATGCATTGAAAAGCTTCAAGGATGGCAATAACCCACCACCAGTCTTCTTCTACTGTTCTCGAAACCCAGCAGAGCCGACACGGTCAGATCCAAAAGCAATACTCGCCAGTCTTGCGCGACAGTTGTCAAGTCTAGAGCCTGGGAAACCTCTGCTCCAGCCGTCTATCAACCTCTATAGCAAAGAAGAGGCCGAGGGCTTTGCATCTGGGCATCTTCAGGTAGAGGAGAGTTGTGGACTTATCATGCAGCTCATTGGACTGTACCCTCAGACGACGGTGATCATAGACGCCATGGACGAGTGCGATCCTACTACGAGGCTAGACCTACTTCGTGCTCTAGAGCGTATCCTCCAACAATCACCTAGCCTGGTGAAGGTTTTTGTATCAAGTCGGGACGACCAAGACATTGCGCTGGAGTTGAGTGGCTACCCGAATCTTGTGATTAATTCCCAAAGAAACAGCGATGACATTGCGCAGTTCGTGAAAGCGGAAGTGGAACGACTTATCCAGGCCAAAAAGCTGCTGCGCTACAGTGCTAATCAGACTGAGATGAAGAACATGATTATTGATAAAGTAATTGAAGGTGCTACCGGAATGTAAGTCTATATGACTGTGTTCCTATCCCCCAAATATATTATATTGACTACATTCTTAGGTTCCGCTGGGCTAGCATGCAACTGCAATATCTTTGTTCGTTCAGACTGGACAAGGACATCCAAGATTCCCTGGGCCAACTGCCCCCAGATTTGCATACTCTATACAGCGAAATCTACGATGTCCTCTCCAAAACATCAGGAGAGCTCGAAGCGATGGTGTTCAAGAACGTTCTGCATTGGCTCTTATGCGCTAAAAGAGCGCTACAGGCCGACGAGTTCTTGGCTATAGTCTCAATTGACACAAAAAGAGGGAATAGCACGGGCCCAATCTATAAAGACTTTGTGCTTGACATCTGCAACAACTTTGTTATCTTCGATTCCCAGCTGGGCATATTTCGCTTTGCTCACCTCTCTGTTCAAGAATTTCTAGAAAAGCGGCCCGAGTATGACAGATTGGCAACCAATAGGCTGATAGCAGAAGTCTGTCTCTGGTCCGTGTTGCCCACACCTGGAGACTTGGCAATCGAGAAACTATTTCTGGGACTCGGATGGTGTGCAAACCCCGAACCAACTAGGTCCGAACTACTCCGCAGATATGCAGATATCTACTGGCCAATACACTGCAAATCAGCGGGAAGCGAGAGAAAATCGGGTACCCTGAGAAGATTGTTACAACACATCTTGTGCAACGACGAAGCTACATCGAGCCTTGTGCGATGGGGTCATCGATTACAAAAACACTCCAAAGAAAACGTAGATTGGAAAGTCCAGAGGCAACTCGATGATACAATGACTACGCCAGAAAGTGTTTCTTCTCTAGGACTGTTCTTGTGCTGCATTTTTGATTTTGAGGAATATATAGAGGACATACTGGGGGGCAAAACGCCAGTATTACATTGCTTTAACATCCATGGTCGAAGTTGTCTGCAAATTGCAGCTAGAAACGGGAGTTGTGCGACTTTAGATCGTCTGATTGCGAAGCTGGGCCCGGAGACGAAACTCCCAGCAGAGGTGGTGGAGGCAGCTGCAGAAAATAGAGACAATGGCAAGGAGATGATGGCGCTACTTCTTGACCGGCGAGGCGCAGACATTGTGATTACTGAAGAGGTGGTGAAGGCAGCTGCAGACAACTTTGTTAATGGAAATGAGGTAATAGCGTTGCTTCTTGACCAACAAGGAGCAGACGTTGTGGTTACTAAAGAGATGGTGGTGAAAATAGTACGCAACTTTAACCAGAACGTAGTAGCGCTGCTTCTTGACTGGCAAGGAGCAGACGTTGTGATTACTGAAGAGGTGGTGAAGGCAGCTGCAGGAAACCACCACAATGGCAAGGAGGTGATGTCACTTCTTCTTGACCAGCGAGGAGCAGATGTTGTAGTTACTGAAGAGGTGGTAAAGGCAGCTGCAGGCAACTTCTACAATGGCAAGGAGGTAATGTTACTTCTTCTTAACCAGCGAGGAGCAGATGTTGTAATTACTGAAGGGGTGGTGGAGGCAGCTGCAGACAACCCTATCAATGGCAAGGAGGTAATGTTACTTCTTCTTGACCGGCGAGGAGCAGATGTTGTAATTACTGAAGAGGTGGTGGAGGCAGCTGCAGGCAACCCTGTCAATGGCAAGGAGGTAATGTTACTTCTTCTTGACCAGCGAGGAGCAGACGTTGTAATTACTGAAGAGGTGGTAAA
>MU001833.1:0-99280 GCA_010093585.1 Melanomma pulvis-pyrius CBS 109.77
GCTTGCGTCATTTTATGAAGACTATTGTGGTGAGCAACTAGCGTCTGAGTCAATTTGTACTTGTACTCAAAGTATTGTATAAATATGAATTAAATCCACAAATCTTTCACCAAACAACTCTATCCAGGAATGAGAGGAATCCCTTAGGATGATGGCGCAGGCAGTCTGACTTCCAGCTTTCTCCTAGTACGTAGATCTCCAGACCAAACCTGCATAGAGTGTGCGGTTCGAGTCGGCGCACCGGAACAACAACCATAGATTTATCAAGGAATGAGAGGAATCCCTTAGGATGATAGCGCGCAGTCTGACTTCCCGCTTTCACCTAGTACGCAGATTAATCCAGACCAAACCCTCATAAATTATATGGCGCCGGTGATCAAAAGTCGCTGACAACAGAAAAATCCGTAAAAAGGGTTTTTCTGGGCTACTGAGTAGTTTCTTTTTGGCTTTTTTTTTTTTTTTCGCGAATGCACAAAATACAGCCGCGATGTCACTACGTTTGTGATCCAGATTAGCTTTATTAGGCAGAGCACTTCGAAAGCCAGACAGATACTAGTGAGGTATCGTGTAGATTCGGTCGACGTAAGTATGAGGTACGCGATCGCGACCACGGACTCTGGCAGCTGTAGCAGCGGCCACGGAACCTCGGATGTGTATAGACTCGGCTACTCCATGGCGATGACTTCGACCTCGATCTTACTCCTGCCTCGTCGTTGAGCATTGAGCAAACACTAAAAAATGAAACATCAAACCTCCCTAGAAAGTTGGAATAAAATGATAGCATATAGAGAGATAGCACTTCTACATGAACAGAGAGGGGGACGGAATTTTGAAGTTGATTGATCAAAGTGCTTGATTGGGAGTCTATTGATAAGAACAAGACTCTAAATTGTCACGTTGAAAGCGGATATATGAACCTGACTAGAGAATGATAACGAGGAAAGAAAGGAACCACTGCAGACCCGTACCGGAGCCCAGTTCCAGCCGCTGGGGAACGCCTGTCGTGCGAGATACTAACGATCTCGGATCTATCTTCTACCAAAACACAATAAAAAAGCAATGAGGCCAAGACTTAGAAGAGCTTGCGAAAGACCATGAATAGCAAAGTAGCGACAATGCCGTAAATGCCGGCATCAATCCAGGCCATGGAGCGATCGGGGGTCTGCTGGGCGACCTGCCGGATTACCGGCTGCACTGTCCTCGTCGGGCGAGGCGCTGGAATGGAAGCACTCCTCACGTGAGTCACAGGCGGAGATGTCGAGGGCGGGGCCCCAGCCCTCTCCTTCCCTTTGGGCTCCTTCACGGCCTTCTCTTGCTCTGTCGTATCCTTCCCAAGTTCATCCCGATATGCAAGCCTCAGCTCCTCGGGCACATCCTCCTCCTTCTGCTTGCCCTCCTTGGCCTCGATTAGTCTCGCGGCCTCCTCGCGCTCCCGGATGATGTCTGCATTCGATTTCCCGCACGCAGGGCACGTGAAGGCGCCACTCTCTATCGCCATCTTCTTGCGCGCGGGCGCACTGCACTCAATCCCGCCGAGCTGCCCCTTCGCGTCCGTGTCCATGAAACTCCGGATGGCAACCATGGCAGTGCGGATCCCCCAAGCGGGCTGCCACGTCTCCTCATGGTGGCCGCTGATGGACAAACAGATCTCGCGGTTGACTTCGAAGCGGCCGGTTGCGGTGAGGAAGCGGAAGGACGGCGGACGAAGTGGGTATGTGGGCGGCAGTATTATGCGCCCGTGGTAGATGCCGCCCTCGTACGGCGACGGCGACGGCGGGCCGCGTAGGGTGAAATGCCATTCGAAGAGATTGTCTTCTAGGGGCTCGGCATGGAGATCGGGCGAGGCATTGGCCGCGAGTTCCGAGGCCTCTTTGACTGCGCATCTGTGAGCAAGAGGAGGAGAGGGGATCGAGGACGGGGAGCATACGGATGCGCTTGATGGTGGGATTCTTGGTGTTGAACTGCCCGCGGGTGGACATGGCGGCGGAGACTGAGCGAGCGAGCGTGGGCTAGGCAGAAACAATAGGCGCCGGCAGTCGGCCTGAGAAGTGAAAGCTGGACAAGCCGGCGATGTGGTCGTAGATGGCCGTTTGTGGTGGTGGAGCTGAAACGCTGACGTTGCGCCTTCGCTATTGGCGAGACTGCCCCGCCGGAGCTAGCGCCTGCATCTTCATATGTACCACCCTTCATGCCACAGTGGCACATCCGCATCCAATATCTACTCTCACAAGGAAGTGCTCCACAAGACCGTCTTCACAGAGATACCGATTGCTACGCCAATACCGGAAGTTCCGCTCCGTCCAGCACGGGCATCTCTCTTCCTAATACCAAGTCTTGCATTCCTTCTCAAGTCGGTTCGAAAGATACCTTTCAGGTCGTGTCTCGAATAGGAGAATGTCCACTAGTCTTACTATTATTCTCTGCCTGATAGTGCCTTCAAACTACTCGAATGGCCAGGCTACAACACGTTTGCCTAAGATTCCTCTCAGCCGACCAACGAGCGTCCCTTCGCCCTTTTCTCGTTCAGCTCAATATGCAGCTAAGCTGTACCCATGTCTCCGCGCCCTATTCTCACCCAAGTGTTAAAGCGGCGCCGTAAATGTTGCCTTATGCTATAGATTACTGACCATAGCCTCTTGACCTCACCGCCCAAAAATCAGCTCGTTTCTCTCGTTCAGACCCGCCACGTTCTTGCTGCTTTACCGCCAACGACGCATTCGACCTCTGCTGTGAACAAACTGACACGCTTCTAGAATATTTCGCTGTAGGTCTGCCTCCCTTCGCCAATCGGATTCGCCGTGGACGACCTTGGGTTTTTTTACACTCTGCTAACAAAAAGGGCCGCGTAAGTAGGGCGACTACTACCTCTTACCCCTTGCCGTCGGCATGCTTCACGCCGTCCGCTGGGTCTTTCGACACATTCTACCCGCATGATACTGCTCTATGTGCATCTGATTATTTGGGCGCCGACCTTGCTCTACAGTCAAATGTCGAGAGAATTGCCGGTCCAACCTACAATGTAGCTATAAGTGGAGCCGTAGTCGCCGACTACGACCTTCCTCGTCTTTTCCCCGGAGCACTACATGAAGCGATCAGTCTCGATGAATATTGTCACGGTCCAAGCTGGCCTGGCCTGTCACAAACAACCAGTGCAAGATATCTCGTTCCCGCCACACAATCAGATTTCCATATGGCTGGCTCGCTGGGCGTAGGCCCCTTCGAAGATGCCACTCGCATGATTAATTTGGATCAAGATTCTTCGAGGTATGTAGATATGCTGTACCACTTTCTATCAACAAGTAGCTAACGCAGCTCAGGCCGTCTTTTGTCAACACGAAGCAAAACATGCAAATTTATGGCTGCGTCGTCTGTGGCAAGCAAGTTGATACGTACGCGGAATTATCCCAGCACGCATTCGAGGTGGGCCATGAAACGCTTAGGTGTCGCATACAGCCATGTGATCTCCTCTATGCTCGAAAGAATGGAGTCTATCGTGCGCATATGAAAACTTCCCACCCAGAACTGTACAAATGCAGGGAGTGCAACACGTCTTTCAACTCTCAATTTGAATTGGAATTCCATGCCTCCAGATTAGGCCACGCTTTGTTCATTTGCGGTCATCCATGGTGCGGCAAGCCGTTTGGGCGTCTGGATACCTTCCAAAGGCATCAGAGGACCCACCAAAAGGACACCAAACGGTTCCCGTGCAAGTACTGCAATAAATACCGCGGCTCGAATGGCTTCAAGCGGAAGGATCACCTAACTCAGCACCTACGGGGCTATCATCACATTGGAGAACGCGAGAATGCGTCACCCATTTTAGGGTATGCATGTACACAAAATGGTTGTCCTATGTATAACGCAGGGCTCACATATTGGGGTTCAGAGCTAGCCTTCAAGAAGCGATCTGATCTCATCGAGCATATGAAGACGGTTCATGATACATCCAAATATCCCTGTCCAGAGCCTGGCTGCGACCGCGTCGCCGGAAGAGGATATTTCCGCCCGGCGGATCTTCGTTTTCACCTGAAGAAGGTCCATTGGATCACCAATTCCGATAGCCAAGATATTGCCAGATAAGGTACCTCCCTGGACTCAAGCAACGTCGGTACTTACCTTACTTCCCACCAGGTGGATAACGTGGAGGAGAATCAGGTGTTGAGGAAGAATAGGCTCGCTACTATAATTTATACTTTTTCTTTACCTTTTAGAATTTATAATTTTCTCTTTACTTCTCTAATCTAATAATTTTTTTTTACCTCTATAATATATAATTTTTCTTTACCTGCGTTCTTCAAACGTCAAACAACAAACTCCAAAGTAAAAAGTAAAAAGATCACAGAAAGGGGAGACAAACACAATGAACTGCCTCGGCAAAAACCGAAAAATATCTTCACGGCCGTGTTTTGGTTTCCTGTATCCTTGATATGTTTTCCTTGACTAGAATGCAAGACCTCTGTTTCCTTACCATCTGACCTTCCGTGATAATCCTCCCGTGACACCTCCACCTTCGACGGCACTCTCGCAAGCACTGTTGCCTTACGCGACAGCTGGGACATATCACTCGCATCACTCGCAGCAAGCCCTGAATCAAAGCATAAAATTAATCTATTGGGTATCGTCCGCATGTACCATCCACCTTCCACATCCCACGCCCGAACCCAAACCCAAAAGCTCCCGCTGAGTCAAGATACGCTTGCGCCAAGAAATGCACCGCCTTCTGACACCCTACCCTTATGCAAAGTCCAACCTCAGCAGCATAACGCACACCAAGCACCCCAACGCCACGACCGCACCCGTGACCTCGGGCCTCTTCAACCACATGACCGCCTCCTTCGCCAAGTCGCCCGGGCCAGTCACGCCCTCCTTCACCTCCGCAGGCGTCTCCTTCGCACGCTGGGGCCTATTCTCGCGGCGCTTCAGGGCCTCGATATCGGTGCCCAGCAGCTCATCCAGCTCCTGGACAAGCTGGGCGCTGCGCACGAAGATCTGCTTCGCCTCCTCGATGACATCGACGCGCTCTTCGTCGGTGAAGAAATGTTCGGCCTCTTCCAGACCCGCCTTGAACTCGGCCTTGATGTCCTCGCCGTCCACATCGCCGTCGAAGTGCCAGAGGGATAGGCCTCTTTCGCTCAGCGGCGCCGCTGGCAAATCCGCGGTGCTGGACTCCCCTTTCCACGTCGCCGACTGCCAGAACTCGGGCGCGGCTTTCATGAGCTCCGCGCGGATCCATCGCCCGCCGGAGAATACGGCCATGTAGTAGCACCATGCGTATGCGACGAGCACGTGCGGTTTCTTGCTCACGGCCGTGCGGATGTGTGCGCAGTATTCTGCGACTTTATCGCCGGGGTACTGCGCCAGCAGCACGCTGAGATCGGTCTCATGCAGCCCCGTCAGCATCGTGAGATCTCCTTGCAAACGAGAGGACCGCGCGAGGCCCGCGGGTCGCAGGTCTCGTAGGAAGGCCAGCATGCGCGGGGTGGGCGGCGAGGAGAAGAGGTTTGTGGGGTCGGAGGTGTCATAGGGGTTTACGAGGAGGAAGGAAAGGAGTGGCGAGGCGCTTGGGGGCTCGGAGGGAGAGGTCGGAGAGGCGGGGGAGAGGTCGGCCCATAGTGATTCGAAGGTCAGGAAGATGTGCGCAAAGTGCACGAGGCCGGTGATGTAGGGCGAGGGGTCTGCGGCGTACGGTGGGAGGGCGAGCGGGAGGCGCGAGGTTATCAGACGGTTGAGGGTTGTGTGGACGGATCTAGAGGGGGTTGTTAGTACGTGGTGGGAGGTGATGTAACGCGGCTGGTGGGGTGGAGGGGCTTTTCGTACCTTGTCGCAGCGTTGATCTCGCCCGACAGCGTGGTCGGCTGGAGGGTATCCTTCGTCATGGTTGTTCTTGAAATACCGTAGACAAGAGTCGCAGGATGAATACCGTGGGGAAGACAGCGATCGAGCGTGAATACTAATCAGAACACCAAGCAACGAGCGGAAGAAACAGGAGCGAGAACGGAGCGCCGAGGGAAGGTCGTGTTTAAGAGCTGCCAAACATGCGCGCCAGGCGGCAAGTTTGCTTGGAGACTGGCGGACTGACTCTTCGCACGCGCAGGCTGTCGCTGTCGTTGTCGCGGGAGCCTGGTGACTGAACTACCAGCGTCCACGCGCCGCGAACGGGGCGGGCGGTGCTGCGTTTCTGCGCGCCATCGGAGCGAAGAGGGATGAGGAGTGATGCCGTCGGATGATGCAATCTGAGGGAGGGCGTCTCAGGACCTTTGTTGGCGTGGAACAGGGCTGCGAGACAGCGACGTGTGCGGCGTGCTGGTCAACTACGGTTTGTGACTTTTGATAGTGCGTACAAGGAATATCGCTTTGAGGTGACACCCACGCTGTGTCATTCTTTGATCGACAGGGCGGATGCGGATCACGTGCTCAGGTGTTTTCCAAGTACAAAGTAGTTTAGCGTGGAAGGTTGCTCGTGCTCTCATCCTACCCTTGTCAACGCTTACGCCGCCAACTTGTATGAACCCTCGTATCACAGTCATCCATCGTTCATGGAAGGAAACTTAAGACGCTATAAGACATCTTAGACACACCAAGACATCATCGTCTCCGCCGCATGGTTCAACATCTCCCCACGTCACCGTCCGGATTGAACTAATTACGTTGCTCTATCGCCCAAGCCTCTAAACGTTGATTCATTGAGACAACGAAACAACACAATATTCCAAAAGGTCGATTTCACACTTCTTTCTCTAAATTAGCGTCTTCAAGCAGCTGTACCGCATGGGCCGTGCATCAGCGCCAATCTCAAGTCTCCATCCCCCTGATTTATTTCCATCGTCCACAATACCAAGGTAATTTTGCAACGAATAACGCACGTGTCTCTCTCACGATGGGAGGCTTCCTTGGCTTCGCCTGGAACCAATGGACATTCAAGCCGAAACCTCTCGCAAAAGACCGGTCGCTCGAGGGCACCACAGTCCTCATCACCGGCGGCAACGTCGGCCTAGGCCTTGAAGCCGCGAAAGAAATCGTGTCCCACCGCCCCAACACTCTCATCCTCGCAGTCCGGGACGTCGAAAAGGGCCAAGTCGCGAAAGACGCCATCGCGAAGGAGAGCACACCCCCAGACGTGAACCTCGAAGTCTGGGAACTAGACTACGACTCCTACGACAGCATAACCGCCTTTGGCTCGCGCGTGCAAGCACTACCGCGTCTGGACTATGTTCTCCTCAACGCTGGGCTCAAGCAGATGCAATACACGACCGCAAAACTCGGGCATGAAACAAATCTCCAGATCAACCATCTCGGCACTTCGCTCGTTTCTCTCCAGGTTCTTCCGGCTCTCATCAAGACCGCGAAGGCTACTTCGAAACCCTCGCGTCTTACAATCGTCTCCTCTGAAGGCCATTTCTGGATTCCCTTCAAGGAGCGCACCGCACCCAACATCCTCGCAAGGATGGACGAGAAGGACGCGTTTGGCCGGCAGATGAGCAGATATTATACTACCAAGCTTCTGAACGTGTTGTGGGCTCGCGAGCTTGCTAGTAAGGTTGAGAAGCGCGACGTCGTGGTCAACGCTGTCAATCCGGGCTTCTGCTACAGCGGGTTGCATCGGCATGAGAAGACTGGCATCATCAAATTGTTTCTGTGGGCTTTTGGATGGACTACGCAACAGGGTGGCTACTGCCTTGTCGATGCCCTCGTGCAGCACGGTGATAGTCATGGCGCGTATTTGAGTGAGCAGAAGGTTGTCCCGTAAGTTGATCTCCCTACTCAAAAGGCTTCGTCGGTCTGGCTCGTATGTATGTGCTTTGAAATTCTGACTGGATATAGGCCTTCCAAGTTTGTTCTATCTGAGGAGGGAAAGATTGCGCAGAAGAAGATCTGGAAGGAGACGTTCGAGATCTTTAGGAAAGAAGCACCGAAAGCGAATATTTCAGAATTGGAGTCCAATGTATAATTTACAAATACGCACGGATTTTGGGATGGGGAAAACCTACCTGCTCGCGCATTATCCGAGGTTCTTTGTGAGTCAAGTTCAACTACATATTGGCATGTATGAACGATCCGTTGTACACTTTTCGCTGTTCGAAGTGGAAAGGTTCACTATGGGCCAAAGCATAGGGATCCATCAATCTGATTGAGATTGTGATGGGAATCTAGGGTTTGCAGCGTCCACTACCTCATCTGGTCTAGCGTTAAACGTTACGCTACCTTTCACGATATTAAAGAAACGGTGTGTGGGTAGCATCAACAACGCTGGAAGTCTTAGCTACATAGCTAATAGTTGCGCTACGACTAGTGGGCTAAACGTGACTTCCTGTCCTATCCAGTGGACATATCTGACAACTTCACCAATGGAATAAGAGAATTTACTACCAATTTCAGTTTACTCTTTCTCACACGAATACACTACTACTACCACCATACTAAAAGGTTGAATTATAATATCTTCCGCCCCGCAGATTGAGCGCTCGTGTGGGTTCGTCAGCCGAAACCCCCCAGAGGGAGAGGGAGGAAGCATGCAGGAACATTCATCAAAAGCGCTTTGAAATTCTCCCAAATTCTCCATTTTAAGTAAGTAACTGTATATCGCGGGAGACAACAAGTCACGGCCCTGGTGGTTTTACATGATGTCACAGATTATAATCCCCCCCTTCCATCTGATCAATAAGCGAGGGAGATCCGACCTCCGAGCTCCGACCTCCGAATTTGTATGCGAGGCCAATCGAACAGTCGGAAATGGCTAACTGATTCACCACCTCGTCCTCCGCTGCGAATGAGCATTGGCAACGTGTAGGGTTCCAATTGTTAATCAACGGAAATAGGCTACCGGGAGTCAGAAATTCCGCTGATAAAAAAAGTAACAGGTCTAGAGAAGACTATAAAAGAGCGAAAATGGTCGCACTTGAGAGAGAATTATCAGCTTCGTCCAGAACTTCTTCGGCATCAAAGTTCAGCAATTGATTATTTCATACATACTCTCTACCGAATTTCACGAAAACATAAATAGCCTACCATGAGCACCGACAGAAGCGACCCGACCTTGGAATACACACTCCCCTTCCAACTCACGAAGAAGATTCACCGCAAAGTGCCCGACATCCTCCAGCCGGAAAGAGAGGAGAACAACCAACGAGGCAAGATCGTTGTCATCACCGGTGGCGGGACTGGAATCGGAGCAGTAAGAAACCCCATTCCGCGCAGACAAAGCCATCAGAACTGATTATTCGGCAAGGCAACTGCGGCAGTCTGGACACGAGCAGGAGCAGCCGGCGTCGTCATCGCCGGCCGTCGGAAAGAAAAGCTCGATGAAACGGTGCACGCGCTGCAAAAGCTAAACAAAGGCACCACGAAGATTCTTGCAATCCCAACGGACCTGAAGGTCGAGGGCGACGCCACGAACCTGTTCCAACAGGTCAACAAGGCATTCGGCCGACCAGCCGACGTAGTCATTGCGAATGCGGGCGCGCTGTCGGATATAAAACTATTGGCCGAAGACACGATAGCCAACTGGTGGAACATCTATGTAAGCCACCCAGTGACGCTCAGGCGGCGCGTGGACAGACACTCACAAAAATGCAGGAGATCAATGTCCTGGGCCTCCACAACACCGTCGCCGCATGGATCAAATCGCAGCCCGACCCCAAGAATCCGGTAGGCACAGTCATTGACGTGAATTCGTGTCTCGCCGGGAAGATTATGCCGGGGAACTCGGCATACTCGACTTCCAAGCTGGCGACGCACAGATACATGGAGTTTCTCGACGCCGGTAAGTGTCGATGCTGAAGCCTAGCCAATTCGTTGCGAAGACTAATTCGTCGTATGTAGAGTATCCAGGGATCCGCTCCTTTACCCTGCTGCCTGGCGTGGTTGCCACCGACATCAACGTAGGCACCGCGTTCGTTGTGTATGCCAGGGACGAAGCGGAGCAGACTGGTGCCTTGGCTTTGTATTTGGCGTCCAGCCGTGCGGATTATCTCAAAGGCTCGCTGACGAGCGTGAACTGGGATCTGGAAGAAATGGAGGAGCACAAGGAAGATATTGAGAACGGATTGCTGAAGCTCAAGTTGGTGCCGATTCTGCCGGCTGCTGGAGGCTCCGGGTTTTGATGTTGCTGCATCCATTCTTTATTGCTTCGCACTTGTTTAGTGGGTTCTAAATATAGGACAAGAATGCCATTCTCTTTACTGATGATCTCATAATGGAATATCATCAACAACATCCAGTACGTCTTATCGAAGCTGTTGTATCCTCAGGTCTGATCCAACCGATTGCCTTCCTTGACTAGCCCATGGAGATGCCGGCAAACATCAATCTTTGATGCAAGGTCAGTATCCTTTGCTTGTGAAGCTGCAAGTTCTAAAACCCCCAAAATTTCCGTGTAAGTGAGCATCTTTGCATCGAGGTCGGGAGTACCGAGTATTGCATCTGGAACTCGGTTTCCTAGTATGTGGTAGGTCATGGCCGTGCAAAGGGCAGCGAGTAGAGCATGAATCGTAATCCTGCGGTAAAAATGGCGTCAGTCTGACTGCACGCTCTAAATGGGACGTAGGTGGAGAGAGCGAGGCCTACCAATTCACCGACACGTTGGCCTGTGAGGTCAGGGCGGCAATATCCAGCAAGCGCTGTGCATCTTCGTGTATGTCGAAACATATCGATCCAGCAGCAGACATCAACGCATCAGCGGAGAACACATCTAGACGCCGGGTGAACCCTCCCAGAGCGTTGGCAGCATGGAGCTGATACAAAATTCCAAAGTAGGAAGCCTCGAGATTAATCGAGTGCACCACATCCGAGCGGTACATTGAATTCAGTATACTTGTAGCCTCTGACCCAACTAATGGGTTGGTTCCCCTCCAAACATCGAGCTCAGCGAGGATACTCTTGAATGTGTTTGTTGCGAGGGACGCTGAACGTTGTCGACCCTTGACCGAAAAGAGTTCTTCCAGCGCCTCCGCCTGTATAAGTGCGAGACTTGCATGGAGTGTAAAGATATTGATTTCTCGGTCTATTGAACAGTCGTCGGATATGCTCAGAACCAATGAGCCTGACGAGCTGGGGCTCGGTAGCGGCAGGTTGATATCGACCAACTTTTGCGTGTTCGGCCGAGTTGCGCATAGGTTCATAGCTGTGTCCATGAAAAATGCAATCCAAAATACGTGCGCCTCTTGATTGTCTTCCGAGGGTCTTCCGTCTCGATCCTGGCTCGCTTCGTTGTACCCAAGATCCTGTGCCATGCGCATCGCTGTCGATACAAAAAGTGCAGCTTTGCGCGATCTGGTGGAGGTCTGCAAAAGTACGGATACACCAAGCAAAACCTGGATCAATTGGAGAGTCGGTTCTCGTAAGAGGAGATCTGGTAGCACGTTAAGACATTTGTTCAGATACCATTCGGCATTGGAGGCATCATCAGCAGCGGCAAAGAGACTCATCGCGCGCAGTCGGTGGCCAATTGCAAGGGCAACATATGTTAGAATCCATGATAAAGGGGTCTTGTCCGCTGCTCCAGAATAGCAGTCTCGAACGTGATTGTAAATCGCTTCTGGAGCAAAAAGCGGTATCCTACTGTTGAAGTCATGCAGATATTCATTCAAGAGAGAAGAGCCTTCATTGGGATGGGGGAGATAAGAACGTCCGCTAGCACAGTCCTTGAGGGTCATAATAGATGACTGTGATGTTTGTTGGCGTGGGTCAGGTGATTCTGCTTGGCGAGCTTCCCAGTGCTTTGACTGAATATAAGAGGACGGAGGAGCGAAGTTTCGAGTATCCATTTCCAAGGAGACAAGATCCTCCGCTGTGAAACGTGGTCTTGATATGCCATAATCTCGTCTTTCGTTGAGGTTCGCTATTCGACCGTATTTGCGCTTTGCTGCCGTGGAAGGGGGAGGTGGAGGCGGGAGCCTGATATTGTCGATCGTAGCAGACAAAAGACGCTTAAGATCGTCAATAGATTCTTGAAGTCGTACGTTCCGACGATCCGCGTGCCTAGACGATGATGCGGCTACGGTAGAGTGGTTGCTAATTGGGATCGACAGTGATGAATTAGCATCACGTGGCCCGGTAGTTGGCATAGCATCCGAAGGCAACGTAGGCATCACACATGGTTTATTCCTCTTTTTACATTGCTCGCAGCTTGGATGTTCGTCAACAGCTTGACATCGTAGCTTGTGCGCCCGACAGAAATCGCAAGCCTGTGCAAATGAATCAGTAGATGTCATGCAGACGCCCTAGCGTTGTACGTACACGGCGGCTGACGGGCATGATAATTTTGGATTTTGTTTGTGACAATGCAATACGTGTCAATGGCAGAGGGGTATTCGGGGTTGCATTTCCCTCTCGTTGGTGTTGTATGAAAGTGAGGGTGTTGTGGTCAATTCGGGCTTATTTCCGGGGAATTCGTTCCTGCGAGAGCTTGATTAGTCATTGACAACATCCTATTTCTCAAGTTGATTATCCCTGCCTCCTGTTTATTACGCTCCCCTAACAACGCAATAGAATTTTTCTCGTTGTCTTCCTTTCGCTTTTATATATGCGGGCGTATGTTTCACCAACCTATTTTCACCAACCTGTCACCTTCCTGGAGACTGACATCGCCCAGCAAACCGTCTCGGCGTAATGAGCGTACGAGTGCAATGATTCATCGCTCCCATTGCTAAGGTCCCATCGCCAGCCGCTCGTCTCATCACAATTCTATATTCGAAAGATATATTACCAGCTGCCCTGGACTTATAATCACGGTCCTTACTACGTTCCCCGGACTTGTCCCGGCTACCCTGCTCTTTCTCCCCACTTTTGGGCTCCTCCTGCCTTTGATCGCGCCATGCAACCACCTTGTCCCACCTCAGTGATGTATTGTGTTGCGGCAGTTGCGATAAGAAGCTATAACATACTGTGCTATTGAGCGCTACCGGAAGGCACTTCATCTAGACTCTGGGGCTACGCCATGTAAAACCGTATGAGGCCATTATGCACGACACGTCGCCGGCCTGTACATCATTACTCGAGCGCTTAAGAGTCAAAGCATCGACCCCACAGCAGATAAACATGTTTCCGAATCTGTTCCATCCAACAAATACGATTTGTTGGCATCTCGATGACTAAGAAGGCCCGAATAACCTTGGAACGCCACATTAGCCGAGCCTAGCCTAGCATTAACCTTGTAAGGAGATGGGCACCCGCAGGAACGCCCCCTAGCTACTCATGCAGTCCAAACGGTTGTCTCGACCCTTCACTCGCCCGATAGAGCTGGTCCAGCCTGTGCCTCCTGGCTTGAGGCTGTTCTAAGTTTCGCGGCGACGGGAGCTTACCCTTTGCCAAGATTGCGGCATTCCTGCCCTCGGAGTACACCTTGCTGGTGCTGACATGGAGCCAATTGCCATGCACTATGCCACTCATAATGCATGTCATTTCCGTGGTGTGTTTCTCTAGCAAGGCACTACTCAAACTCTATTCTGTCACATCAGCTAATATGTAGGTTGGCCATCGTCTCTCACGATGAACAACGTCAACAACCTCAACTTGGACTGTCTCTTTTCTTCTACTCTTTACCAATGGAAGACCTGTCCTGGAAAGAAACGCGGCCGGGTCGCTGGGAACGCCCCCAATCATGCCTGGAGAAGATCAACCTTTTGAACCGGAACGTCAAGAAAGCTCTGGATCGCGACAACTGGGCCAAGACAGCCGTTGCGAAACTCGAGTTCAATCCTTCCCTTGGTGACCCTGCCTCCGCTCTGAAAGTTGCATGGAAGCAAGTCCGATACAACTATCCAGAAATCGCGGCTTTTCCATACAATGGAATATACATGTACCGCATCGGAAATCCAGAGCAAGTTTCACTCTGGGTGTCGGCCACGTTCTCAGTTGTAGAGCATACTTCAGTCGATGAGCTTCTTGGACACATTCCGCGGAACGAGCAGATGATGTGCTACTATCTCCCCAACACGTCAGAAATTTTGATCCGATCTCCTCACTACCGTCTCGATGCTCGCGGTGCCATCTTCTGCCTGAACAACTTGATACAATCGCTCGCCGACTTGTACCCGGTCCTAATCTTTGGCGGATGTGCCAACAATTTGTCACCTAGCATCGACGATGCCCTCGACATTCCATCCAAACCAACTCCTGAAATCGAAGCGGCAGTCACAAAGCGACTGGCCGCAAGCAAGTCACACAAGCCAGCCTTGGAGCTGACCCCAACCATTACATCTGCTCTGCCTGGCGTCACGAAACGTTGTTTCATCTCACTATCGAAGGGCGAGACCCAATCTGTTATTGCTAGCTGCGCTTCTGCGGCCATGGACCTCCCGACCGCTCTTCACGCAGCATTAGTCAATGCTGTTACCAAAATTGCACCGCCCTCCGAAGCTAAGAGCTTCATGGCCTCATTCCATTCCGATCTCCGCTTTCTCATCACCAAAGACGTCACGACGAAGCAAGCCCCGACGAGCTGCACTAGCGTCATCACGTCCGAAATCGATGTCTCGCCCTCGACAAACTTCAAGTCATACTATTCACAACTTGCGCCTGTTTACGCTGCAGGCTATGCGCCGTATCTCAAGTCCACTGGCATCTTCCACGAGAGGCTTGCTAAATCCATGGACGGAAAAGGCGGCGTAGACGTGGAAGCAGACGGGCAGCTCCAGCCGCGTTTTGCTTCATTGGGCGTCATCGATGAGATGCTGACCAAAGACGTCGGAGCTGGCGTCGTTCGCGTAAAGGGTTTCTGGATTGGTACTGAAACCCTGACCATGCGCATGATGGTGCATACTTGGATCTGGGAGGACCAGATGGTGTTTAGCGTTTGCTACAATGAGAGCTTTTGGGATGATGCACTTGTACAAAGGCTCCTGGACGCTATTCGGGATACTGTGCTAGTAGAATTGGCGTTGGGAGGGTTGATGAAGGGCGTGGCGTTGTAGAAATGAGTGGTCGGTTGGCTAACTTAGTGCTCGGTGGGGGGTCTCTGGGACGGAGGGCTCTACAATCCGGTTGGATAATCACTCGGTGCATGGCGGCTTTTTGCTAAGGAGGATTTTTGATTCCCATCATGCGACCTTCCCGGCTAATAGGTATAGGTAGGAAGCTCTATGAAACAATATCTATGATAGTTCAGTCGCAACACCTGAACAAATTTCAAGAAATGACTTATGAATAATCAGTTAAAATTTTCCTATACAACCAATTTTTCTATCGCCCTTCATTTGATTCTTATACTCGACAGTTCATGACCCCCAAAAATGGGGTGGTAAAAAAACAGGTCTTC
Source organism: Melanomma pulvis-pyrius CBS 109.77 (assembly GCA_010093585.1). Classification (NCBI taxonomy): domain Eukaryota; kingdom Fungi; phylum Ascomycota; class Dothideomycetes; order Pleosporales; family Melanommataceae; genus Melanomma; species Melanomma pulvis-pyrius. Next base: position 15,254 of record MU001833.1, read on the forward strand.
TGTAAAAGTGCTTCTACTCGGTGCCTCAAGCGTTCTAACCCCTGTCTTTCTTAGTACTGTATTAGAACATCGACAAGTGCTCGTCTTATCACTAGTACGAAAAGACCGGCCTCTTAGCTGTGGTAATTGAACACAGGTTGTGCTGCAAAACTGGAGTGAACGATACATAGGATTTATAATGACTAACGAAAATCATTAGGAGCACAAAAGTCTATATTAACCCCACGCCTCGAGCCACTCTTCTGGGTAAATCAACACCTCAAAGCGATCTCATAGGACCGGCGTTACACTATCAATCTTTACACCGAACGACTCCTCCGCCTGACCATAGCTCTTCTTGACCGCCTCACTTGCATATACCCTCATCTCCTTCTCATATGCCTCAGTCACACCCTCCTTGTAACCGCCCGCCTCGGCCAGTAATCTCCCGAGGAGGGCCGAATCTTTGACAGCGGTGTTTGCGCCATTACCGCCTGCAGGCGTCATCGAATGCACGGCATCCCCTAGGAGGGTGACGCGCGGCTCATTGGGCCACTCAGGCACGCCCTCTGGCGACGAGCATGTGATCTTCCAGAACGCAGCTTCCGACTCTACCATGTTATCGAAAAGAGACTTGACGCGAGGATGCCACGATGCCGTAAGCGATTTGGCAATGTCAGCTGCGGGTTTTCCGACAATAGTGAAGTTGTCGTTCGGAGTCTTAATGACTCCCGGAGACCCGCCCAAGGTCCAGCCAAACTGTATGTTCGGGTTGTCCATGTCGCCGGCGCGGACGTTGGTAATGAAGAAAAGTTTGCCGCCGGGATGCGATTTCTCGTCGACCATGCGAAAGACGCCCTCGCCTAGCCCTTTGAAGGCTGTCGTAGGCGCTTGGCCGTGAATTCCGCGAGCCCCAAGATCGAATACTTTGAGCCTGCCACCTGAGAGCTGCTTGGCCACCTCGGATCTGATGCCCTCGCCGCCAATTAACATCGACCCTTCAACCGACCTTGTGCCATCTGCAAAAATCGCTCGAACGCCATCGCCAGTCAGCTCGTATCCCGTGACCTGGTGTGACCAACGAATAAAGTCTTCACACCCCTCCATGAATAGGGTCCTCATGTCTCCCCTCGCCATACCAACCACTTTGCCCTCTCGAGACGTTAGGGCCTCACTTGCTACACTCTGGTGCTGAACGCCTAGCGTTTCGCCGCTTAGTGGGTCGATGGCCGCAAAGCCCGCGCCGCCGGTTTTTCCAGCCTTATCGTAGAACTTCTGAAAGCCCTCAGGCCCGAGGACCGACTCGATGGCGTTGAGCCCTTCCGACGAAAGTCGCAAACGGTAGCCCTGGGCGCGGAATACGATCGAGGCATCGCGCTCGAAGACAAGGAAGGGGATTTTAGAGTGGAGGAGCGAACGCGCGAACAGGAGCGAGGCTAGGCCGCCGCCGGAAATGAGAATGGGTTTCTGGATCGTCATGGTGGGCGATACGAGGATTGCAGGTGCAAGTAACGACAACGGTACATTATGGGACAAGAAGGCTTATAACGAGACATGATCGTTGAGCAAGCACATCATCAAGTTACTTTGGTTGTGGAATCAGCATTCCCGAATGACAAAGTGGGGTTTGTCAGCTGACGGCGCTCGGTACATTTCCGCATCCGAGCCCTGAATAAGCCACGATGAGGACGCTACTTATTAGCTTTTGTATAGTAATAAGAAAAGTATATTTGTACCTTTCAAGTAATTCGGAAAGGGTAGTCAACCCATGACGGAGTGAATTGTAGCTTTAATTACTTGTGACTTTCACGATGAGTTGCAGTCTAAGTTCGCCAAGGAGCGTGAGCTACGAGAAAGGGCAGAGAGCGAATTGGGTAAGATGCAGTCCGATATCAAGAACAATCGATATTGCTAGAAGCCAGAAGCGTGTTAACTAGCCGAACTCTAAGACTAGGCGAACCGTCTAAATTATACTTGATGACCAGGTTAAGATACAAAATTTGTAATATCTTCATCCCATACTTCTCAGAGCCCTCCAAGATGTTCCAACGCTTCCGAAATATAGTGTTTCTTACTCGTACGTAGTTCCCATCACTCCCAGAATTTCGGCGTTCCTTAGCAGCTACTCGTGTACACTCGATTGATCGTTTCAGAGGGACGTGTATGGGACGCACCTCGATGACAAGCTTATTCGATCAGATCGAACCCTGCGAGAATGAGCAAAAAATACCTAAATTAAGAGAGACCGTGCCGATACTTCGCCAAAGGGCATGCTCCAGACACAAACACTACATAGATTTAGTGTCGCAAATGAGGGTTCATATCTGGAGAATTGCCACAGTCGGGACGGGACCACTTTAAGATTCGAAGGATCAGAAGTTCAGCCATGAAGCAGGCTTAAGATTCAAAAAAAAAATGGGAGACGAGATTCTAAGACGATGTCAAGGCTTTAATCTGATAGTATAGAACTCGTGATAGCAAACGCTATCTGCAAGATATCCTAGGAATTTGTTGGTGAGGCACTCAATCTCAACCAAAAAAAATGGGCAGACGAGTCTCTAGATTTCAATGGGTGTTCTAAAGGCATGAAGTCAATCGTGTCTTCGACATCTCGAAGATGGAACTGGAAGAAGAGTAGGGGGTAATAGTATTGGGAAGCTTGTAGAAAGTCCACCTATTATCATATCCGGGAGTCGTTGAGAAGAAGTCCACTAGTGAAGATTTTCGTAAGGCATCCTTGCTATTGCGTATGGAGGTGTCAAACGAGGATCTTCGACGATCATGTCTATCTTTGTCTAGAGCGTTCACTATGTCAGATTTAAGTTATTACACTTTGATAGAGGTAAAATACCAGCCTGTTCCTAGACTAATAGTGTCTTAGGCTATAGCTCTAGAAAGGTTCTTGTATATAGATTTCTTATAAAAAAAAAACTAGTTTTACTGCGTTTCTCAAGTATCTCTTCTAGCTTCTTAAATGCTCTATATTCATTGTTCTCTCTATTTATTCTCCAACCCGAATCCAGATGTCTACACTAGAACAGAATATACATAACATTAAACGTAAGACTCTCCAATTATAATATAGTCACTTCTCTAGCTTTATACGTAAGTAAGGAGAGGCTTTACAAAATACTGTTAGACTTCTTCTACTTACATGTGTAAAGTATTAAATCTAGGAAATTTTATACCTCATTAATGTTGCGTTTTGCTCTTACGCACAGGATGCGCTATTCTATTGCATCTTTACAGTTTCTTATCTTTTTCCGTTCAGATTATAGATGTTGTGTATATTTCTCTTAGTGAATTACTTTCGTTCTCAACTCATCTTCAAAATAATCAGAGTTCACGAAATGTTTACTAGCTGTAACTATTTGTAGCAGAATTGCCTAGAGCGTATTTAAATTAGAAGTAGTCTGACTCATTATTCGCATCGTCGCCAGTTTTAATGTAGGAATACAGTCCACTAACTTTCTAGAAACATGAGTTCGGCTAACTCCTTCCTCAACTGCGGTCACTGGTGTAGTGTAAAACTTAGCAATGTGTACGTCATCATTTTATACCTCATTAAACGCCTCACGCACACTCGAGGCATACTTTGATTTTATGGACTGAATCTGATTACAGCAGTTTTGCAGACACGGATGAATAGCATGGCATGAACTGCAACGCTGCCCACGTACCAATCCCGCGGTACACTTGCTTCTTGTAGGAAACCAGGTTACCGGTATGCATGGGTTTAAAACCTCAGAACTGGCCTGGAAATTACTCTACCCAGCCTATCACCCATTGTTGATTTAAATCGTGGATGAATCCTCATATTTAATGCTACAGCATGCCGAACGGGAAGCTAAAGTCAGACCCAATTCACATTCAGTGAGTATAAATATATGTAAATGATGCATAGGTGTATTGTAGCTATAGAATGCAGCGAAGCGGATTGATACTGAGACTTTTGACTGAAAAGACCCTCCAATTTGCACAAGCCTTAGACAAAAATCCGACGGCAGCCTTAATGAAGCCTCAAAGAGGCTACAACACACATTCGAAGTAAGACTAATCAACTATCACTATGTTAGTATATATAGTAGCTGTGTGATAGTTCCATATTAGAACTGACACTTAAACCTACCTAGTCGTCATCCGAAGCACCGATAATGTTGGTAGCACGGTACCAAGCCGTGTAGACCTTGCGCTTCTGCTCTGGGGCCAGAGCATCGAACTCCTCAGGAGTGGGCATTCGCTTAGCAACCTCGCTGTTGGAGGTGGGAGCGGCAGCTACGAAGGCAGATAGGAGCGCCGTAATGCCGAAGGCAATGCTTGTGAAACGCATCTTGATGAATTTAGGTATTATAGGTAGGTTGTAAGATTAGATGAGATGGTTGCGGGTGGTCTGTTGTACTTCAGCAAAATGTGAGGTCTCTATCTCATGAATATATAACCGTGGTGAATATAAGCATTACGTGCTTCTCGGTCCTCGGACACGATTCAAGGCACGCCCACTACTATATCCAATCCTTCTGGATAAAGGCGTTACATCGTGCTATCGCCCTATGACCTTGATAGTAATTATGTGATCCGGGGGCCATAATTAGGCCCAATCAGGCAGGACCTATCTACCCCGGACCACAACTGCAGCGAAGCTTCACCAAGGGATTAGCGGGCGGACGGAATAATGTTCACAACGCTTATCTACACGTCAATCGCTTTCCTAATTGCGCTACCAACAATACGAACACTCAACCAACAAATGTTCGTCTTACGAGAGCCGAATTTCTATTCCCGACGCTACACGGTTCGATCGCATTGTAGTCCTCGAGTCTAGAGCATCTCATAGGTCACCTCGGGAGTAAAGACCACGCCGGTCCAAGAGCTGATATATGATGACTTCGTTGAATGGAGAAGGATTTCAAGCGTGTCCCTTCGAGGAAGGTAGTACCCTCACTGCATATTCACACCGCACAATCATCTAATACAAATAAAGTTGACGTCAACTCCAGTCCTATGACCAAGGAGTTAGTCGGCTGATGTATGTCCCAATTTTCGTTGGTGTAGTCGTCTCCTCTCCAACTCTACTTTTCTACTAATGGATTGTCTTGTTTCTCATGCTTCATGATGAGTTGTTTGCCAAAGTTTGAATACAAGCCAATAGCGTCGGGGGAAAATCGCGATTCCTCATTTGAAACAGACGCAGACGAAACGAAGGGCTATCTGAATGAAGCTCAGGCTCAAGATGGCGACCGGACGAAAGCAAATTGGAGGGTCATGGTGCTCCTAACAATCTTGAACGCATGTGTCCTGATTCTCTCGTCCACTCTGTTTGGAACATGGTTCTACAATCGCCACATCATACTCAACGCCGAATACCGCCGGGTATCCTCCTACAGCCCTGTGCACGACAGATTTGACCTCGATCCGACATTCAAGAAGATCAACGGGACTTTTTATCGGCCGAAAGATGGTGGTTCTATTGCACGACAACAGCCCAACCCCAAGGCCGATGCCATCTGGGACGAGTGGGAACTGACGCGTGTCTACCCGATCACTCGCGAAGAAATCATCAAGATGGGCAAAGACCCGACAACAGTGGCCAAGCTGGATAATGACGTGTGGGGTCTGGGCGATGACGCGCATGCTGCTATCTTCGACGCATACCATCAGATCCATTGCCTGAACTCCTTGCGGCACATCGCGTATGGGGAGTACTACAACCTGAGCATGGCTAGGGCTCACACAATCAAGCAACGTGAGATACACATCAATCACTGCATCGACATCTTGCTCCAAGGGATACAGTGCAACGCGAACTTGGATCTTATTCCGTTGCATTGGGTTGAGACGCAGGAGTATCCTTTTCCAGACATGTCGATTAATAAAAAGTGTGTCAATTTCGACAAGTTTACCGACTGGCGGAAGGAAAACACAATCGACATGGATAAATATGTCAAGGTCATGCAGAGGCCCGAGGGTGACAAGCCAGGCATTAAGCAGCTCCCAGCTGCTGATCAGTACTACGAGTACTGGGGTTACGATAATCCGAACCATAAGCCGAAATCGGAGGGAGGGCATGGCCTTCCGCTGGATATCGACTCGAATCTTTAGTGTAATCGATTACCTTCATATCTCTCGGCTGTCTTATGTAGTGCAACGATAATATATACCCAGAACTTCAGTAACCGTTGGCAACGGAGTCCAGTATTGTGGAGCAGAATTTCGGAAAGACGGTACATGCTGGATAGTTTAATAGCCAGCACAATTGTCGCCACAGCTATGTGGATTGCGTTGTTCATGGTGTTTTGTGCATAGTCATTGATCAACGTACGTATGATGAAGACCGTCTAAAGTAATCCTATATTTCTGGTTATAGGTCTCCAAAGCAATAATATATGTGCTAACAAGTTCGTTGGTGTAGTGCAAGGGCTGTTCTCATGTGGATGGCGTTCGTATGAATAGAACAGACAGCGCAGCTGCTCATCTCTTCTTTAAAGAGGAGGCATATAGCATATTTGACTATGAATAATGGACTGATATGATTCTATTTGTGTGGTGTGCAAATGAACAAACGGTGTCCCTACTTATGAAAGAAGACGAGAAGCTTTTACAAAGCTAATATGTACTAGAAGGTAAACACATCGTATCAGTCGAGATCTGATAACAGTAGTTATAGGCTTAAAACAAGTAAAAAAGATTATCCATAATACCCGTTCTATACTAACTTGAAGCCGCAAGGTACCGCTTTTGGAAGAGCTGCGATAGGTCATACATTCTGCTCACCTGCCTATAAGCTTCGAGATTCTTCTACCCAACCCCACGATACGGATTCTGCCAGGGTGCCGCGTAGTTTAAGAACTCGTAATCATCCAATGCATTTAGCCTCCGTGCTTCCATGTTCCCAAGTTCTATTAATCTCTGTATGGCAGCATCTACCATCTCGTCATCCTTCTGGTGCTCTCAGTCGATAGTGAGGCAATTCAGCACACGGTCGCCATCTTCTGCGTCCAAGCCAAGGAAATGACCGCTGGTAGTGGCCGATTTACTCGTGATACATTGACCAAAGGGCTGCATGGAAGCGATAAATATGCTCTAGTCCTAAACCCCAGGATCCGGGAATGATAACTAAATCTTACAGATCAACGATTTCGATATCCCCGACTTCACTGTACAGGATTCGATGTCAACACGCGATCACAGTCAAGTAGCGAACTCGTGCAGTTACTGATCACTTGATAGTAATCTTGCGGAAGGGGGAACTAGTATGTCCTACGGTTTTGGACTTTTGGAAGACTTAATTTTGGGTTCAATTCTTGTTGTTTTAGCGGTCGTAAATACTATGAAGACTTCGTAAAAAGAAAACAAGCTATTAGGGGCTACTGGTACGGATCAAGATCGATACATTATCCACCATAGAGAGTAGAGAGTTAGAAGAATCTAGAGCATCATTGAAGGAGTCAGTTATGAGGGTTAGTCCATTCTCATTTCCTGTATTTGCTTGGATGACGAAATGGACGTGAATATAATTTTGCTCCTATTATTATTGGACAGAGTTCTTCTGCTAGGTTCTTGGTGTGATTGAGCAGGAGATTCTGATCTTAAAACAGAGTGTCCGAAGTAAGGGGAGAGTAGGGCCAAAGAGTTCTGGAGACAATACCCGTAATGCGATTCAAAAAAAAACTAAGGTGGCGCCTCGTTCTACTATGTAGGTAGGAGTTCAGAGGTCGAAGCGCTTTCATTGAAAGGAGGTTGTCCCTAGGGATATCGATGGAAGATCCGCACCAAATGGTCACTTGCGCAATTGAAGCACTAGAATTTTACACACGTTCAAGAGTTGCGCAGTCAATATACTAGAATACTAAGCATTCGGTGTAAATGATAGAACTACTGCACGATTACAGAATGCAGATCCGATGATGTTCATCAACCTCATCAATCTTGGGTTCAAATCAACGATCGTTCCCTACTAGAACCTGACTATGTCTTTCTGCCACAAAGAAAACTGTGCGATCATTCCCCTTCGTATGACCCTCTGCTTAATCACTACTGAAATCCCTCAAACATCATTGTGCTTCTTCTCATTCCCAATACTCGCCGTCTCAATGATCTCTTCATCACTATCCGCAAACGCCTTGTCGCCAAACGCGACCGCAATCTCCTCTAGCGTACACCCCGCCGTCTCAACATAATAGAAGTGCGCAAGCCCGGCTGAGAAGAGACAGAAGCCTGCAATGACGAGATAGAAGTAGCCGCCAATCCCGGCGAATGCATCCGGCGAGACCATACCAATGATGAAATTGAAGATCCAATTGCTGGTCGTGGCGAGCGCCATGCCCTTGCTGCGGCCACGGAGGGGGAAGATCTCCGCGGGGAGAAGCCATGGCATGGGCCCCCAGGTGAAGCCGTAGACGATGTTGTAGAGCATGACGAATGCGTATTGGCCGTTGGCCTTGGTGTTGGTGGCCATATTGGCTTCGGTGAAGGCGCAGACGACGGCTAGTAGTACTGCCATCAACGTGCCTATAATTATGTTTTAGCGAGGTCCGGAGCAGAGTACTTTTGCTGCTTTGTTGGGACTTACCTCCAAGGATAAGCAGAGGCTTTCGGCCCCATCTGTCAGCTAGCCACCACGTTGCAATGGTAGCTGCGGTATATGGGAGCGCGTTCGCAGCAGTGTAAAGTAGTGATTTGCGTTCGTCAAACCCGGCAGCCGCCAGGGTACTTGGAAGGTAGAAGGAGATGATATTGATTCCGTTGAGCTGGGCGAACATTTGGACGGTGATGCCGACGATGGTACGCTTGCGATATCGAGTGAACATTTCCTGAATAAGAACTCGTTAGCCACTAGAAACACAAAGAATAGATTTTTCAAACTAACGGTCCAAGTAGACTTTCCCAGGTTTGTCTCGTATATGACAGCTTCTTGGATCTCCAAAAATACTTTTTGTACATGTTCCGCTTCGATGTCGCCATTTGAGTGCAAGTCTGCGACTGTCTGAAGACTTTCCTGCATGAATCCGTTCTTAGCCAGCCATCGGGGCGTCTCTGGAAGGAAAAATGACATGGCCACCAGGATGAAAGACAGGATGATCTGGATGATGAAGGGGCCCTGCCAAGACATCTTGTCAGGAAGCATGAAATGGAATCCGTAATCCACCCAGCAAGATAACATATATCCAGCGATCAGAAAGGTGTATTCAATTCCAACCATTAGGCCACGCGCATGTGGAGCCGCAATCTCAGTCTGAATGATGGGAACGGTCATGGAGAGGAAGCCAACGCCGAGGCCCTGGATGGTACGACCGGCAACGAATGTGGCAAATCCCGGAGCAAAAATCTGAATGAAGGCGCTGAAGAAGTAGATGAATCCGCCGATGCGGACACACTTCTTGCGACCGATGATGTCGCCGAGCCGTCCAGCGATAAGAGCACCCACAGCTGCCGAGGCTTGCAAACAGGCAACAGATATGCCCGTGATGGATGGGTTGATGGACGAAGTGGTGCCGTCAGCACCTCCATAGTCTCGAAAGAAGCGAGACACGAATACTGGGTTGACCAGAAGGCCAGACATGATACCTGATGCATTCAGCGAACAACGTCACAAAACAGGGAAACATGAAGTCGACCCACCGGAGTTGTATCCAAAAAGTGCATCGCCCAGACTGCCAAAGCCGCAGGTTGCATATAGCAACGCGGGCCCCGTGAAAGGATATCTGGCGTTGATTTTCTTGGGCTTGAGCTTTTTCTCAAGCCAACTCTCCTGGTCAGCAACCTGGTTGGCGATGGCAGAGGAGCGCTGCCTGATGGCAGCATTTTGGTCGACAGCCGAATGGCGTCTGGAGGCCATGGTGATAGTGATGGAGGATACAAAGATGATATGAAGTGAAAGATGCACTTGCTCGAGATTCGAGGAAGGTCTGCAATAAGGATTGAAAGCTGGGGACACAGCGGCCTTTTCTACCCCAGATTCTACCCCACAGCGCTCCCCGGGATGAAGACATTTTGCTACGGAGCCTCCTGGATTTGAGTGGAAGCCGAAAAAAGGCCGATGTCGACATAGCTTGGTCTCGAGAAGAATGGTGAGGAGAGAACTTCAGATCCGCCGGGACCTTAGCACGGTATCACCCTATGCCGCCCAATAGGTAGAGAGACTAACCCAAGTGCGAGGTCGAGACCCACAGAAGTTGAGTCCGAGTGCGAAGTGGCACCGGAACCGAAGGCCAAGACTCCCGCCGGAACCGAAGACGTGATCCGCCGGAACCGGGACGAGGTTCCCCAGCGCCCATTTGCACAAGTCGTAAACATTTGGAATGCCTTTTTATTTCTTATCTCAATTGGCATTTCCCCACACATCTGCAAGCACCTCCACAATGTCACTCGAAGCCGCCACCGCAAACGTCAACAAAGCATTCGTGTTGAACCTGAGTGGGGAATTCGTATATGAAGAGCGGCCCGTACCAGTGCTACGCTCATCCAGAGATGTGCTGGTGAGGATCGTAGCCACGGGACTTTGTGGTTCAGACGTATGTTGCTTTACTACATCTTGTCTATGAGTATTCCAAGTCCACTGACCAAACAACCCAATAGATCCATTACTGGCAGCACGGCCGCATTGGCAACTACGTCGTCGAAGCCCCGATCGTCCTCGGCCACGAATCTGCAGGCATCATAACAGCATGCGGGCCCGACGTCAAACACCTTCAAATAGGCGACCGCGTCGCCCTCGAGCCTGGCGCATCATGCAACGTGTGCAAAGTGTGCCGAAGTGGCCGATATAATCTCTGCGCCTCTATGCGATTCGCCGCAACTCCTCCCTATGACGGGACTCTCTCGACACTTTACTCCCTCCCCGAAGAATGCTGCTTCAAGCTTCCTCCGCACATCTCTCTTCGTGAAGGCGCCCTGGTGGAACCATTAAGCATTGCCGTACACTGCTGCACGCTCGCTGGAGGTATGCAAGGGAAATCGATCGTCATTTTCGGTGCCGGCCCTATAGGACTGCTCTGCTGTGGCGTAGCACGCGCCTTTGGAGCGGCTGCGATTGTGGTAGTCGACGTGGTAGCCTCTCGGCTAGCATTTGCAATGAAGTTCGGCGCGAGCGTGACATATCAGATGGGGTCACAGTCCGCCGAGCGTAGTGCTACGAGTATCCTAGAGAGCGCATCACTTTTCGAAGGCGCCGATATCATCATCGAGGCTACGGGGGCAGAGCCCTGTATCGACTGTGGCGTATCTGCTCTGAAACGGGGCGGAGTCTTTGTTCAGGCTGGTTTGGGGTCTCCACGCGTCGCATTTCCAATCGGACAGATATGCGACAAGGAAGCAACACTGAAAGGGAGCTTTCGGTATGGCCCAGGGGACTATAATCTTGCAATTGAACTGCTGCAGTCCAATCGGATTCGTCTGCAGGATCTCATCACGCATGAGTTCGCATTCTCTGAGGCAGAAGAGGCTTTCAAAAATGTTTCGAAACGGATTGGCATCAAGACGATTATTTATGGTCCCGGGGTCGATAGAAGCTCGATAGAAAACGCACTAGAGTTTACTGGTCCTGCACATTCCAAAATTTAGCTTGTATCCTACAATCCCACGAGTATTTACGTACCAGGGGTTCACTCCATATAGAATCCCAGAACCAATACAACCCATTTCCTGCATCATCGACAAGTTCATCATTCATCGGCTCGGTTCCATCGCCGATTCCAAAGTTGTGGAAGTCGGAGTTAGGCCACGCTCCGTCTCCAGTCTCTGAGGAATGGAAGGGTGCTACTTGACCCTGCTCCCATCCCCCACTAACATCTCCATCATTATTATTAATGCTATCAAAAGCGTTTGGAAATACTAAAGTTAGAATATATGTTAGCACAGAGTCTCAGCTAACAAACTAGGTTTTGGAACACTATACTTGCTAGTTTAGAAGGGCTATATTTTACCTCTTTGCACTGATGCTAGGCTTTCATTGAAGCGCATAACTCTATCAGCTGTTGTATGCTCTTGATGTCCTGGAATTTCGCTGGTCGAATTCAATGGGAATTGGAGGGGTAGACGCAGTGTATCATCGACTGATACGAACGCTGAATTTGAAGTTAGGGATGAGTTCCTCGATGTCTGCCTGTTCGAGGGGATTATAGGAGCCAACATAGCCTCGGCCTCCCGGCGAAGTAGCAAATGGATGACATCCTTAAGGACTATATTACTTTGCATCGAGAGCGTGGATCGCTTTCCAAGAAGCTCTTGCAATCTAAATATGCGCGTAATGGTTCGCTTTACTTCTTGTGCGCGGTCCGAGAGCGGATCAGAGAGGGCCATGACAACCATGACGATCGCCGAGTTGAATAGATTGATAGCCAAGAACGCGACCAGATGGCTATCGGTGGCGAGCTGAGCTAGTTGTGGCATCTCCGTTATCTTTGATGTCCTTACGGCCGCGTTCCACCATTGCTCAGAACTTGAGGACGAGTGTACCGCGTGAGAGGTACCTAGTGATGGATGTGCGTTGGCTTGCCCGTTCGTAGGCTGATTCTTAAAAAGGTGGTCAACTTGCTGTGCCAGGAATGGGCGGTGAATAATGATGAGCAAATTGTCAAGTGTGAGCTGGAGAGCTAGTGCCTGCAAGCTGTGCACTCTTGAAGTTGGAGATGAGTCCTGTTGGTAGTCATGATCGTTGTCTAGAACCAAGTGAGCTGGCAAACACTGTCTCCAGTTCCACAATCTCTTAGTGACCTCCATGATCTCAGAAGTGTAGTGATTCCCAGTGACTTGCTTGATCGATCCCACGGTCCGGATGCCGAAAATGGTCTCAATAATTGTCGATGCAATCATATAGAGTTTGTTCAACTCTCGCTGGTATGTCGAGTAGCAAATTGAGGATTCGGCTCCTGCCATGCTCTCTTGTTTGAAAAAAGGATGTTCGTAGACGTCGGAAGGGGTACTGACATTACAGTCTTTGTCATTGATACCAAGTGGTCTTCCGTATGTTACTGAAGCAAATCTAAACCAGTCAGCTGGATGAGATACAGAGCGCCTAGAAATAATTTCAAAGTCTACATACCTATCCCAAGTGTAGATTGTCCACCAAACTCTTTTCCTTTCCTCAATGTCCTCGAATTCTCCTCGCGCGGGTTCTCGGTGGAGTCCAATGGCTTGGGCAGTCTTGATAGTCGCACCCAAAAGAGCGAAAGAGAGATTAGGTTTCCCGTGATAAACATAATAAGAGCCAAGTAAAATGCATGTCTGGACAGACGCGACGGAACTATGGTCCATTAGGTCGGTCAGTTGAGAGCCGGCACCTGTTATCAAGGACAGCCCCCAGGCTCGCCAGTCCTCGTCTGGATGATATAAGTCGACTCCGCCTTTGTGAGATCGATACCACGCCCCCATTCCGAGCACAACCGACAGAAGTACCAGGAAGGTTTTCTGAGACGGGTACGCGAGGCCATCTTCTATGGACTGGAATCTTGTACGAAATCTTGGCTCGTATATTACCAACGAAAACCAGTGAACAGCGTCGAAATACTCTTCCAGAAGGGTGCGCATCACATCCATTGGTGGTAAAGTGTAGCCTAGAATCGAGGGAACCGGCCGTCTCTGAGTGCGATCTTGGCGAGATACCAAAGGCTTAGAGCAAACGTCGCCGCCAGGTATTGCAGAAACGGTTCTTTTCAGGAAGTGTTGGCTATTTAGTTGGCAAATCTGTAGGACTAAGTTAATGCACATCCATTAGGCGTAGGTCAACTTACCTTTTGCGCAATGCCCATGGCCGAGTCAGCTTCGCCGTCTTGCACGGAATGTCTTCTACTCTCCGCATCTATATTGACTTCGGTGTTAGTATCGACATAAGTATTGCGGGTATCCGGAATAGCTTCTTTTTCTCGTGGGCGAAACGGTGTTGCATGGTCATGCGGAGAATGATCGCTAGTATGATCTTGAACACGTCTTCGTCTACAAAACGGGACGTGGTCAGCGTCAATTGAGTTGAAATAGTTCATGGTATGCACGCTTACTTCCGAGGATGCGTAGTGGCTGTGACGCTGGTCGACGACGAGCACTCGACATTTGCGCGGACGCATAGAGAACAGGGCCGGAAGGGATCACACTCATTTTGGACTTAGTGCAAAGCCTCGTCTACTTGGAGGTACAAAACTAACACGGCTCTTATTACGGCGACATCGTTCACAGGCACTGCTAACCCTGGTCGGAAGCGGGCTACGGTAGTCGTACGCGGGCTTGCTTCCTTCTGAACGGTCGTCACCGGCGTCTTCGGAGCCAGGCTGTGTCGTAGCTGGTGTGGAGGTCATAGATAGAATTAGGATTTCTTTTTTTTCGAAAAGATAGTTGATGGAACGATGGATTAGAAAGGAAGAAAACACGGGATGGTTAGCGGTTGCTGCCCACGTGCCAGATCGTCGGAAGATTCCCGCGCTAGAGGAATTACTAGTGGAGCGGGGCGAACCTCACCCCCGGTGCCTGGTCAACGCACGCTGATTAATATAGTTCTATCTTCAGCGCCAGCTGCATTGAAAGCCCGTTCTTGACCCCAATCGAAAGCATCAATACACCAAGAAAGACTCTACGTTCGATGTCATGAACACCATTCTCAGGGAGGTCGACACGATCTTCCGTCTGTCACTCAAGGTACAGCTTTATCTCGGATACAGATTTTACCGACTTCAATGAGACATGCGGTGAGTTGCAGACGTAACATGGTCTTTCGGATCAGCGCATATTCCCGAATGGACCGTTGAGTACTAGGAGAGGGTCAAGGAACAGTACTCGGATATTGGTGATTAATAACGCGTGTTTGCGACGCCATGGTTAGACATTGTACTTCTAAGGGGAACACATGGTGTCCTAGTGATGCGCGCAGTGCGCTTGTTCGTTGGGTCGAACATAAGAGTACACCAGAGAGATTGGACGCGAAGACGGTGGGCGAGGTAGTCAAAGAGATAAAAGCGGAGTTGTGTAAGTGGCTGGAGAGGTTAGGTTTCAAAGGAGAGGACGCTGATGTAACTGAGTCGTATGGTTGTACTGCTTAAGGCTACAAGATAGTCATAGGAATGGAAGACTAACCTCGATTATAAGAGTAGTACATAGTATACTAGGAGACGCTATCTTATTTGATTAGGATATGGACCCAATTTAACCATCAAATAGTTCTTCTTTCTCGAACTCTTCCTTTGTGTCATAGAAGTCGCTCCATTCGCCTTCGTCCACAAATTCATCCTCATCCCCAACCTCATATTCATCTGCTGTCAATACTCCCGTAGCTACCATATCATCAACGAAGCGCTCATATACTTCGCAACCAAGCCATTCAGCGTATTCGATTGGCGAAACAGGCTCACTGAACATGTTGCTCGGGTGCAAGTGCCGAAAGTGTGCCATTCTGCCTTTGCTGTAAGGATCGGCCCCTTTCTTGAGTAGCATCCTCACCTTCCCACACGTACCACCGCACCTGTTCGATGGCGAATCAACTGCATAGTGAAGCGGAGTCCAGCCCCATTGATCCAATCGATTTACCTCAATTATCCCATGACGTTCGTAAAAATGCTTTATGGGTTTCATGTCCATTGCTATCGAAGCACTCAGGTGCAGTACGTTCTTCCCGTCAGCGAGGATCCTACTGAGTTGGACTCCTTCTCTAGCGAGAAAGTCAATGCTTGATGTAGCTGCTTCGCCGCCGCGGATTGCATTCGCAAGGGCGCAACGGCCTTGATCGTCGCAGGCATCGAAATCGGTATAATTCTCCTCGAGGAGAAGTCGAAAGTAGCGCAGCACCACTTGTGGGTCATAGCTATCCCTTGACAAGAAAGCTGTAGTCATGGATTTACCTGCAATATTCTCATGGACAGACGCTCCGTACTGCGAAAGTAACTTGACCATATCAAGCCATAAGGTTGTAGGTGGGGGAACCTGTATATATTGGGTAGAGTTTGCAATTCTTTTGTCTCTGAAGCCGATGGCAGAGAATATTGGCAGTCTAATGACAGAATTAGCATCTGGATAAATCATGATGAGGTAGGTGTATGTTACATTCGCTCGTCATCCCCCATATTTGCATCCGCTCCGGAGTCCAATAGATACTTCACTGCTTCCAAATTTTGAGATGCGATTGCAAGCTTTCAAGAAGTGTCAGAATGAGAAAACGAAGTCATGATAGACGTTAACACATACGAGAAGCGGCGTCTTTCCTGAACATATGGTCCTGTTGTTCAAAATCTCAGGGTCTTCCCTAACGTATTGGCTGATCAATCGTACATCGCCTCGTTCACATGCACCCATAAATGGTGAGCCCAGGGCAACTTGATTTTGGACTCGGATGTAGCCTGGCATGATTGAAATGTTGCAGAGAGTTGACCATGCGAGTTGGAAGTAGATCGATATGGCCTTGTGTGAGAACCAAATTGGGAACTTGTATCCTAGTAATATCTTGGTAGTCTTTACGTCGCCTGGTGTGACTAAGATGGTGACGGAGCAATAGAAGCCCAATTTCCTCAGCCATGAGTCTGGAACCAATACGTAGCTTCTGGGTGCTACTTTGAGGGTGGACTTCGTACAATGTCTGGCAATGGGGCTACCAGTAGGCTTCTGAATAACGTCTTTCGTTGTTTGATCTACAGAGTGACTGGAATCAACAGCCGGGAGCGAAGCGAATGCGACTGATGATATCTTTCTTAATCGAAGTTAGAAACAGCCATCGCTATCATTCAAGGAACACATACATGTTAAGGAGCCCGGTAAGCAAAACCAGGTCTCTCTCTGCATCCCGAAGGCGTTCCATCAACTTAGCGATGACTTCGCGATCGGTAAACATAAGCTTGAACTTCATCTTCAGACTGCGAGAGCGTTTCTGGCCATCGTTGAAAAATCTTTGGTTCATTTCGAAAATATCATCATCCAGTCGCTGCAACACAATCTGCAAGAGCATTCGAAGGTTGGATGGAAGAAGGCGGTCATCGTCGATTTCTCTGAGATGGACTTCGTAGACCTCCAGTATACATAGTAGAAGTAGCAGCTTTTGTTGTACATGCTTTAAGTGGGATGGCGCATCCTTGAAATCTTGATAAAAGACAAACAAGGTCTTAGATGTCCTCAGAACGTGCGCTAGAAGCTGAGTGAATGAAGCGGCAACCGCGACTCCTGCTATGATCTCACCAACCCCGGACATATCTGATGTAATAGGTGGTCGAATCCAGTCCTATTACAGAGGTCTTGAGCGAAGATGCTTGTAAACGTAGGTGCTTTGTGCTTCAAAAAAGTGGGACTCTCACGCTGTTTTGGTGATCTTATGCAATCTCGGGGGATGCGGGGGAAGGCAGTTTCAGCCTTGCGCCGACACCTTAGTTGATTGGACACTTTCGTGACCTAGCGACCTTATCTGCCTTGTCACGTCATAATTACTGCGCGCGAAGACAGGTTGCACCCATTCTACTCCTCAGGCAAACATTTGAGGGACCGATCCTTCTAGTGTATACTACGCTATACATGGCTGTGATGTCTAGTCCTAATAACAAAGTAAAGCCTATAATTTAAAAAGTTTTTTCTCGAAAAAATAACTTACTTTACTCTGTAGACCCCGTCAGCGGCCAAATCATTCAAGAAATCTGATAGTGAAAAAGATAAGAATCCCAACAATCCACCCAAGTCAAAAATTACCGCTGAGAGAGAGTTCCGTTGGATCTGTGTAAGAACACAATCCCATATACTGTTATTATAGTGTCTGATAAGAATTAGTGTTATTGTAGAAAAGAAAACAGTTACCGCTTCGATACATACTGTACTAATCCAAACTGCACCCACGGTCGTTACATGTGTTGTGTACTTATTTGTCCCGAAAAATAAGAGACATGCGAGCCACGGTCTTGAATTTGGATATTAATATTACAGCCTCTTCGTAAGACACCTCCCTTCGAATAAGGCCTACAAATTTAATTCCTAAAGCCTGTCCAGAATTCCTCTTTTTGCTCAGGTTCAATATTATAGGAATCTTATTACTACACTCCAGCTACACCAGCTTCCCCTCTCGAATTTCGACTCAAAGAGCGAACGCGGGTCTTGGAATTGTAGCCACAGTTTCGCCAAAAGTCTAGGCACGAGATTGCAATTGTACAATAAAGTACTTCTATATCACAGTAGGAACCTACAATGTGTGGCTGGAGCGAGTTGACCACTGCCTTGCTAGTGTGGTCGTCCGCTTCCCTGCAGACCTAAATTTGGAAGTTTTTACCAATAGCCTCCACCTAGTTTGCCATTCCTCAGAGCGTTGTGGCTGCATCTCGTAGCAACAAGTCTGAAACTCCTCTATATATACAACGAATTCTCGTAGTTCTAGTTGAGACTACATCTACTATTTCTAGTCCAATAGCAATTTGGCTCCTGAAAGGAAATATGAAAGCAGTGGTCGCATCGCATGAAGCAATCTACAGGTGACACCCTTTGAGTATAATTCCAACTAAGACAGGATGGAAATAAGAGTCGATGTGATAGTCGGCTTACATAAGATCGAATGAATTCAGTCCGTGCGCTATTAGCCTTCAATTAGCGCCTAGCACCAGAACTCGCATCTTCAACACGACACGACTTCATTTTCACTTCTCGATCCATCTCATCCATCTCAATCAAGACATTGACGTATTCCACGAAGCCACAGGAACTTCCAATTGAAAGCCAACCGCTGCTCTCGGTTGGCTTTTGCAAAACACGATTTCACATCCGCACGATAACTTCAGCCAATTGCAAATACATGTGCTCCAACATGTCCATTCTTCTCCTCCCAACCCGGTCGTTAATTCAGCCAAACTCTGTATCTCACCTGGCCCGCCTCTCTATATGCCGACCTTCGCAGCGCCTCCCCTTCACTGCGCTACAATCTCACATACCCGTGTGCTGGAAATCTACACAGACGAAAACATTCCCGACAAAAAGTGCTCCGCGACCCAACAAATCAAACCTTCTTTCTCCGAGATCTTCAAACGCGTCCAAAAATACGACAAATGGCCCGACGTTACCCAGCACGCCTAAACCAAAATACATGCCGTACACTCCGCCTTCGCCTCCACCTCCTCGCCTTCGATCGAAACCCGGACGACCACAGTGGCCTCCCCGTCCCGAGAGCCGTGGACGCCAAGGCCTAAGCCCGGCTTTGGCTGGGTGGTTAATGGGGGTCGCGCTAATGGGTGGATGTTATGCGCTGGCGTACTACTATGACGTCAAGTTTCTGCTCGAGAGGTGGTGGATGAGTGCGTCTATCATGGTCTTTCTGCTTTTTCTTGTTTTCTAGGGCAAAAATGGATCGTGGAAGAAAAGCTACAGTCTCTAGACCCAATGTATACTAAGCAATTGTCCCATCAATCCCCTCATATTGTACATGGTCGTTGAGGATAACTTAAATATGAAAGCTACGGCTAATAAGGTTTTAGATGCTCACACGTGCAATTTTGTTCATCCCTCTCATAAAAAGTACCCCGTTTGATAAAGTGGCTCGTTCAGAAGAGAAAGAAATATGGAATTTCGCGTTCCCTTTACAGTTTCCAGTCCAACGACGCAACATCTTGCAGATCATCCACCTAAAATTGTGTCAGAATAACCAGTCAAACTACCATACAGTACAACCTACATTCACTCTATCAATCCCCTCGTCGATCAGCTGCTGCCACTGACCTTCACTAGGAATATCCCCTGGGAAACATTAGCTTGACAACACCAAAGATATCGAGATGTCAACATACAATATCGGACCTTGAACCCTTTGTCATGAGCAGCCTTCACTTGGTCCCTCATCTTCTGTAAATTCGCCCCCGATATCGCGTCGCCCGACCCTTGGACAGCACTCTTGAAATCCGCGCTGGCGTAGTAAGCGTTGGAGGTGTCAAACTTCGACAGGTTCTTATCCACTCTCGCATCCACGAAAAGGGCACGACCCGGGTTCGCCGTATTGTCATTAGCCTTGGCGAGGGGCGCCGGAACATCGCCGTCTATAACCGCGTTTCCGCTTGCAATCACAGTGACCAGGCCCTGCTTGAACCCTCCATCGTAGTGACTCAAGTAGCCCGCTGTCCGGAGTGGTTCCAGAGCTTTGACAAGAAGATCCCACGTCGAATCTGCATCGGCCTTGAAGTCGACAAGGAGATACAAGCCCTGTCCCGGCTTTGCGGGAAACACCGCTTTTCTGTCGTCAATGAGTGACTTGATAGGATTGAGGTACAGGTCCTGGATCGTTTGTCCCCCGGCTCCAGGATCAGTGTGCCCGACAACAAGTTTATCGCCATGGACGTAAACATCTGCTTCAACGCTTATGCATCCAGCGCTGAGGGCAGAGTACAGCGCCGTGTCGCGCTCATAGTCATTGTGGCTATGGCAACTAACGGGGACAATGTCGTTGAAGGTGTAGGTGGGGAACGGGACTAAGGTGTTGCCCTTACCTCCGTTGCCTAGTGGTACGATTGCGCCGTCTAAGATGACCGTTTTGTCGACGGAGGCGAAGGTGGGAGGGATTTTGTTTGCAAGGGCGTGGTACGAGACGTCGTTGTTTCCCACTTGCCATGTTCCTCCTTTGGTGTCCTTGTGGTCTTTGCCGTAGCATTTGCTGCCTTCCTGTGACAGATTCTTCAGGTATCCCTTACACTTTTCCGCTAACCATCTTTTTAACCCTTTTCATCGATTCAGAGAATGGACGGGAACTTACTGTCTACCACATGCTCGGCATCTCGATTATTATGGATTTCGAAATAGACATACCCATTGATACCAGTGTTCTCTGGAACCCCTCCGTAATCCAACCAGACTCTTGCAGCCATGGAGAGATATTTCTTACCGCCTACTCTCTGTCCACCAGCTTTTCCACAGAAGTTATCCACAGCACTGTTGAAGCCTACGCGAGGGATCTGTTGGTGGTTGGTGCGGACATCGTTGACGGCCATCCAAGAGTCGCCACAGGAAGAGATTGAATCCCGTTTCTGGAGAGGAGATGCATGGCCAATCTTGACGTGGTAAGTAGAAATTTGGTATCAAGTGTTACTGGAGATGAATACCGACGACAGAGCCAACGTCACAATGGCAAAAACTTCTTTCATTTTCAATATTCGGGTTGAAGGTAGGGGTGCGATGCTGAAAGTAGCGTAATATCCTAAATCTTGAGCAGGGAGGCTAGAAGATTGGATGCAATAACATAAGTGCAGCGATGCGCGACCACAATTCACAAAGAGCCAAGCAGACGCTAGATATAGGTTCCGCAGAGAAATTATTAGGATTTGCGCCTGGTGAAAGGCAGTTAAGAAGGAAGATCTACCTGGGGTAATCTCCGAGTCATTGGTGCATGAAGTCCGAATATGCCCTGTATAGCAACGATGCTCAGCCTACGAACACCCAAAAAAGAAACACGTGGATTCGAAGGAATTCTGAGAGCTGAAGCGACAAATAAAAACGTCGCAATGTTTCAGCCTCCTCCCATGCTTTGCTTTAATTGGATTAATGGAGATCGGCGAAGGATTCTGGGGGCTGGAAGGATGCCGAATTAGTGGGAGCATTTAGCCACGAGTTCACCCTTTCCCTTCCAAAGAGAAGCTGACCTATCAAACTACCTCCAACAAGGGCGTTTCTCCCGTCTTAACCGTATGTCGCTGGAACTTCTCCATTAGACAATTGTCACTTTACAATCGCATGAAAATGAAGCAACACAGAAGAATAATTTTGAAAGAGAAGTAATAGGCGCGAGAGGGAACGAAACCTTTCTCATTTAGGCCCTGCCTCCTTTCACCTACGACTGATGTCAAGTCTAGCAGATTTATGTTGGTATCAATATCACGATCCACTTATACTCGAATAAGATAGAAGCGCAAGCATTGGAGTTGCAAATGCAATTCTATGCAAATTCTTGAAAATGAGCTGATGGATGTATCAGCGGCAACGTATCGCATGATAGGTCCGCACGGTTTGTGTAAAAGAAACTGCACAGCTTAAATCGAAGGTGAATCCTACCGGTATTCATTGGTTAATTGACATCGGGAACAATCCCATCCTCTGATTTGCCCACTCGCGCGGCTTACCGAATCAGGACTGGCCTCTGGCCGGCTAAGCTTTAGGGCAAGCTTTGGTAAGCTTTCATCTCTAGGTCATAAACAGCATTAGATCGCCAAAATCCTGTGGAAGGAGGGCAGACGATTCGCAGTCCCACAGCCAATAATATCGATTAACATGTCGCAGATGAGAGCATCGTTCAGCCAGCTTGTCGCGGACTCGGTGGGGTAGACCAACATAGCTTATCAGAAGCTGCAGTGCCTATCATCTGGAATACATATAAGAGGTGATGTGGTGCGTCATTAGGTCTCATCTCTCCCGTCGTTCACACTTCCTCAATCGATAATGCGCGGAATCGTCAAGAGCATCGGCGCAGGCGTCGGCCTGGTCAACGAAGCCATGGCGCACCACAAAGAGAAAAAGGAATCAAAAGGCAAAGAAGCTCAACCTCAAGACTCACAGGCTCAGCTCGAAGACGACGCAACCGACAGCGACCTCGAGGACGACGAGATAGCGTGGCGACTTGATGAAGCGGCCGAAGCGGCGGAAGAGCAATCCTTGACTAAAGGCGACACGGAAAAGAAATACGAAGCCGAAGGCGAGGCACTGCCCGAATATAAGGTAGAGGGGCTTGTTGATAGTTTTGTTGCGCACCACCCCGCTCCGCCGCCTGCGTATTCGCCCCCAAACGGAAAACTAAGTGCGCCGGTAGTGCTTCCTCAAAAACGGCCTCGGAATAAAGGTCGTGGGTTCGTGAGGGCGTACGCACCAATGCTCGCGGAGTGTGGGATTGACCAGCAAACATTCTTAGAGTTCCTGGATGGTTTTGATAAGAGCACTCATGTATGGACCAGTCATCTTCTTCACACTCGAAGTGGTCTTCGACAAAACAATAACTAATGCAAAATACGGATAGGCAAGCCAATACCTCACCGTCATCAATGGAGCCGCCATGGTCGTTGGTATGGTCCCCGAACCCATCATCATGGCAGTAACAATCAGTGTCCAAGTCGCCGTCGGGACAGCGCAGGAACTCCAATCCCGTCATCGCACAAACACCTACCTCGATAAGATGAACGATGCGCTTTTCCGACCCCACGGCCTCTTCTGCATGCTCATGACGTATAAACCCGATGCGCAGTCGTCCTCCGAGCCCGTCATGACCGCTGGTCTGATTTCAAAGACAATCACCCCATCAGACTCCAAATTCAAAGAGCAGATAAAAATGTTCAAGCTGACAACCGGGAAATCGAAGGGCGAAATGGAGTTACCGGAAGCTGCTCCACTGGTGTATCCCGCACTAGAAAAGGTGATGGAACAGGAGACGAAGACGTTCAAGAGCAGTTCGCAGTTTGTGGCAGATTACATGGATCGAAGGAGTGCGGCAAAATACGTATGTATTCTCCTGGGCAAAGTTTTGATACGTAGAGTCTAATTGTGACGTAGGCATACCAACACCCGACTTCAAAACTCAATGTCCCGCAGGAGAAGAAGTTTGCCTCCCGGTATAGCGATCCCAATCACCCAGCGAATAGTGGTTCGATCAGCGCGCTGTTGACCGGTGGTGCTGTGGATTTGAGCAAGGGCAAGAGAGAAAGGCGGCAGAGAATAAGGGATAAGCGGAGGCAGAGGCGTGGACTTGCCCCGCTCACTGAGGAGGAGAAGAGGAGACCCAAACAGACGCTGATCGGACGACTGTTGACACAGGACGTGCTGTACATGATGATTGTCAATATGCCAACTCAAGAGGAAATGAACCATGCGTTGGCTGTAGCGAAGGGGGATATTTAGTGTGTAAGAATATCGATTCCTATTTTCATGACTCCAATAAAATGCAATACGCTAAAATCAAGAATATGTGCGCCTGTCGTATGCGATAAAAGCCTATGAAGAAACTCCACACTCATTCCCTGAAACTATTTTCCCTCACTTGCCAGCCTTGCAGCTATTGCTATTCATACATGTTACTACATAGCCCCACTTTCATATCTTACTATGACTTACACCTTGCCCCTCATAATGCGGCTGTTGCTCGCGTCTCCAGCCCCAAGCTTCGCCACAAGTGCATCACCCACGCCCGCCAAGCTAGCCTCGAACTCCTCGCTCGTGCTAGCGGTCCAGAGCGCATCAGCCCCGGGCACTGCCTCATCGCCCGCAAACGCAATGTACAGAACATCGTGGTCACCGTGACCAGCATTGCCATTGATCTCCTCGTTAGGGAAGCACATCTGTCCCAGACTCAAGCTAGACTCGCCCGTGACCTTTCCGCCATTGACATCGCCCCAAACGCCGTAGAATAGGTTGTCACCGCAGACGACGGCAACGACGGAGAGCGGCTGGATGCCAACGGACTGCGGGTCGAACGACTCGCCGCCATCGCCCTCGTCGGCGGAGTTGTCGTTCCCCAGGACAACGAAGGTGTGGATGTGGGAATCGAGATCCTCGATGCCGAACTGCTGGACTGAGTCTTTGAACGCCGTCTGGCTCTGGCCGGTGGGATCGTTGAAGCAGTCGCCCTCGCCAGCGTTCAGGCCATCGCAGTCGATGTCTACATCTGCGTACCCGTTTCCGGTGTCTTTGAGGTAGACGGCGCCGCTTGCGTCGTTTTTGCAGTATACCGTGTCGGATTCGCCTTGGCCGGAGTCGTAGCGGATGGAGATGGGGTTGGGGCATTCGCCGTTCTAAATCACGTCAGTTGCTGTACATGCGTCGAGAAGCAAAGGGATCATACAATGTGTGAATCGTAGAACGATTTGACATTCTCTGGGATTTCGCGCGCCGTCGCGATGCTGGCGAGTAAAATGGCGAAAGAGGTTGAGGCGCGCATTGTGGATTTTGTAATCGAGCGACGTTGTAAAATGGATTTGAGAATGGAAAAGACCGTTGAAGAAAAGAAGGTAACTGTTGGAAAGGCTGGAAACTGTGCTGTGAGGTTGTTTCTGCTTCCTTCCCTCCAACTCACTTATATGAGCTCGCAGCCTTACGGCTGACGCTCAGGTGTAAGTTATTTCCATCCCAAAGCAGAACAACCACGTAAAAAGAACCATCTACCGAAGACAACAGCTCCGTCAAAACGCCCACTTTCATTTCTCCCAGATGCAGCAGCCTTAGTCACCTTGCGGACTGACGGCTTAACCCAACATGCGGAACGAGCATCGACGATCAGCTGGTTGTGATAGGTTCATACGAGTTTCAGCTTTGGCTCCTAACAGCTGATCGCGGGAACGGCCCCCGCAGATGTTTCGCTAGGTACGGAGTCGGATGTTTGTCATCGAAGTCGATGAATCAATTGGCTGCATAGGCCGCTAGGGCTGGTGTATTTATAAATCAACTAGATGTTTGCTAAGCACCACTTTCCGTGCATTATGCTGCAAATGACGGGTCGCGACGCAAAATGTCCGCCTGGAAAGCTGATTGGGGTTCCCGTAAACGACGTCAGCACAGCTGAAGCATCGTAAAATCAAATAATGGGGCTGTCAGCAGAGCATGTCCCTTTTGCAAAAAGAGGCGCTTGATAATTGTTCAAAATACCTTTTTTGCCTGCCTGTCAAGAGCCTCTCCAACTGCCTGCAATCGTAACGGGAGTTTTCGACTACTCGTTCAGTACTCACTAGTGCTCTACGAAGCGATCTTGGCTCTGTACTGACTGGCCTTCCCAATATTGCATTTTGTTAGGACATGTTATATGGGAACGATGATCGACTTACTTCTCCTCTGCTAATATCTGTGGAAGCTCATCCTCTTTGAAACTATCCCACACGCTCTTCTCTCGAGACTCCCATCCTAACTCGCGCAATCTCACAGCACGACTGCGACTGTTGAGCCCGATGACAGCGGCAGTATACTTCCCGAACAACTCATACTCGATTTCATAGAACTCTCTCGACGTCGCGTCTTTGATGGGACCCTTTCTGTGCAGCACTTTCCCAGCTTCTTCGACGACCTCTTTCCAGGAGAATTCCTTCCCCTTGTCGCAGAAGAAGTAGGGATTGTTCAAGAACTCAAATGGTGGTGAAGCTTCAATGTGGTGAAGTAGAACAACGACGTGGCCGGTTTACCCATACTTCAACTCAAATCGCGCCATAGTCGGAATCTGTATCGTCAATCTCTTGTGATTGTGGTTGAAGCCATAAATCTCTGGCGAGTTCATGATGGCTAGCTTCGCTTTGTCGCCAAGCTCTTTTGGTACCCTAGCACTGGTAAGATAGATTTATCAGTGCGGCGCATTGTCGGAGAGCAAGTGATTGATTCAGAGTCCGTATCATAGAAGATCTTGTCTCCCTCAAAGGTGGCTTGCGCCTCGTCATCGAGTATGCTGGTCCCGGATGTGTGGATGAAGGTTGTGAACTTGCACTCTTTCGCTCGCTACGTGACACCGTTAAGCATAGCTTGCACCGAGGGAAGGGGGTCGGCTGTTGCGATGTGGATGGTTATCAGCTTTAGCATCAGTCATTCTTCTACTGCCCTCTATACCTTGTCCAAAGTCTACATCAACTCCACTCAAGTACATGTTTACTCCACCCAACAAATTTGGGGGCTTCCAAAAGTTGAATATCCTAGAGGCACGTGACTCACCTCATTCTCGACAACATGCCTTGCAATGAGATCATGAGTGTCCAGATCCCATTGGATTGCAATACTACCTGACCTTTGGATCTGATCCCTGTGTGATTGTCGAGGCACGAGCGCCGAGACTGTGTAACCTTCGCCAAGGAAGTATATAGTATATTATTAGCACTAGATGACTACTTCGGAGCCTTTTACTACATTAGTTATAATATCCCAAGAGCCATAGTTTCGCTGTCGATGGAGACATCTGCGGTGAACACATCTTGGCAATGCCTGTGGTGGTACTTAAGATTGGGCACCCTCGTCGATCCTATCCGTACTCGCCTCTCGTCTCCTAATTCGTCTTCTCTGATCTCGCTACTTCGCGCCTACGGAACAAACAACAACCGCCCGCTTCACGGAGCTGGACTCAGCTGGCGACTAGTCGTTCCGTGAGGCGTTCTGCCGTCCAATGAGAGCGAGGGGGCGCAACGCTTCACCTCGTATCTCGCATCTTGCAGCATCCACGGCGCTACAAAAGGCTGAGGTCTTCGGCGGTGCACAAAATGACGCGAAAATAGGACTTAATGGCAGCCTCGCACATCCGTAGACCCGACATTCGTTGATGCACTCTCTCCCATCAACACACCTCCATCACCTGGTCGGCGAACAGCACATCCCCTGATCAGGCGCAGGTGTTCACGATACCGCCTTGTCTTGAAGAACCTCCGAGATGGCCTCAGTTTGCGATCCAGGAAAAGGAAATGGCGATATTGCAGGGCCTGGAGTGAGTAATATCTTGGCGTTAGATTCGATAGACTAATACAAGAGCCCAAGGTCATAAGCGGCCTTGCACTTCAAGCTGCGATTTCGATGATCATCTCATTATGGGCATTCTGGGTCATAAATGAGCTGGAATCGCAAATAATAGAAGAAAGTCTTCTTCGACTAAAATTCAAGAGCTTGCGGTCGCTTCTTGAGTTTCTGGTGGAACTTCAGTCAATCTCTGGTTGGTCATGATGCTACGGAATATTACTCGCCATGTGCTGAGCCCATAGGAATTTCTCTCATGATTGCCGCCTTCGCTATAGGAGAGAAACTGAGTCTTTATCATTACCACATTGTTTATAACATGGTAAACTTCACAGCGTTAGGACCCGTCCTCGTAACGTAGACACTCAAAGGTCACATGAACGTGTTTGGCATTCTTGCATTACTAATTCTGTTCGCAGCATATCATATGTTGCGTCTCTTTTCAGCTACCAATTGCGCGATCCCGCGCGAGAGATGGAAGAGCTTAAAACCAACAGAGGGACGAAAGCTACAATCATTTCCTTCCTGTTGTCTACAAACCTCTTCATTGGGATGTTCACTGTAATGTACTTTGGCTTCGTCATCTTATTCGGCATCCAACTTGGAAAATGGGACTACACTCAAGAAGGGCGCTGCTATTACTTTGACGGCATTGCAAAGGCCAGCTCCTCACACCCACACGTCGACAAGATTTACCTTGGAGTTACAAGTGCCTTCATGCTGGCATCGTTAATTGGTGCACTCTTTATGCGGCCGGCAACAAGAATGATGCACGAACAGGAAAAGAAAGCAAAAGAAAGGGGGGAAAGTTACCTCGTGCCGATAGTTGTTTTCATTTTGGAATTGTTGTTTGTGCTCGGCACAATAATGCAGTTCCCACTCTATCTGTACATGGCTATACAGCTTAGACAGTCAAATGAGCGGCATCTATCGGAACCGGAGAAGGAGTGGGGGTTTGGCCAGGTCGTGGCGATAGTCCTACTACTTGCTGTGGGGAAGGCATTTGCCAAGGCATATATCGGTTTAGCAACCCCTGCGACATTAATAAGATCTAGGACTAACCGAAACAGATCACAATCAAAAAGCGAATACACTGCGAGAGGAGATGGATCGCGCCGAAAATGCGCCGCTTCCTGTGATCACTACCACATTCGTACAGAGTCCTGGAGGAACGTTAGTTCCAGTTGATCTATGTACTACATGCAAGAGGCCTATGAGCGTTACTATACAAGGGCCGTAGTACAAACTAATAGGGAAGCAGGCGAAGGAATAGTGAAGAGTATCTTACAGTGAGGAGATCATTTGCGCTACGTGAATGTTGATTAGCCTCCTGTGTAGAAGCTCGCATTGAAATAGTCTAGCTGTGTTTCTTAGCATGTACTAGCCAAATTAAAAGCTTCTATCACATGTTCGATCGACCCATCTTCCACACTGCCAACTCTCCGCAAGGTCACTTGGCCAGTAACTGCTGGAGATGATTCTATGTTAACGTTTCTACAGGCTTATATGAAATTTGACTCGATTTGAGGGTTGCCCACCTTTCTCATGGCAGATCTTGCTCGGCGCTGCCTTGAACGATGAGGCTCAACTCGTACCTGCATATCAATCCGGCAGGTGCTCAAAAAAACAAAACGCCAAGGACATGCCATTTCGTAATGACGTATTCCCTTCCAGCAACCCGTCTCTTAGAATGTTTGTCGAGGCCAAGCTCGCATGGGCCAGGCTCAATCAGCAAGTCTACAATCTTCTTCACCTCGGACCGTGATATCGGCCAAGCAGCGTCCTTCCATTCGACAACGTGCTCTTGGCGCCTTGGCAGCCTAACTAGACACCGGCTAGGACTACAAAACTACGATAGCGATCCTTGCTCGATGTCAACACCATGCATGTCCCAAGAGCTCTCCTCCCGGTTCAGCCCCTCCACGTGCAGGAGATAGGGAGCTTACCTGGCTGGAGTTCCCCTGGCTGAAGCTCACCTAGCTGGAGCTCCAGGGGAGCTGTCAGACACAGGCAAGCCTTGTAGCCGACAGCCCAGATAAGAAGCTCCAGGGCCCCGGGTGTTAGGCAACGCAGTGCAGGGACAATTCTTTCCAGTTCCCAATCCCAAGGTTCCTGACCCTGACGATCCCTCAAGATGCAGTATCTTCTCACTTCGGGGCTGCTGTTTGGCCTAGCCTCTGCTGCTGTTATCAAGAAGGATGGCTACGGGCACAAGAACTTCAATGTCCAGGTTGGTCCGCGGCCTTACTACCTCGTCAACGACATGGACGAGGGGCCATTGAAGGAGAAGATGAAGAAATGCTCCGAGGGGCCTTTCAAGGTCTCCGACTTCGTCTTTGCGCATCGTGGCGCGCCATTGCAGTTCCCCGAGCACACCCTCGAATCGTACAACGCTGCTCGGAGACAGGGCGCTGGTGTCATCGAATGCGACGTCGCCTTCACCAAAGACAAGCAACTTGTGTGTCGCCATGCGCAATGCGACCTCCACACCACGACCAACATTCTGAACCGCACGGACTTGGCACACAAGTGCACCGCGCCCTTCACGCCCGCGTCCAATGGGACCCCTGCGAAAGCTCTCTGCTGCACGTCCGACATCACCGAAGCCGAGTTCAAGTCGCTCTGTGGCAAGATGGACGGCTTCAACCCCAACGCGACCACAGTCAAGGAGTACATGGACGGCACGCCCAACTTCCGCACCGATCTCTACTCGACCTGCGGCACCGTCATGGCGCACAACGAGTACATCGCGCTAGTCGACAGCTGGGGTCTGAAGTTCACACCGGAGCTGAAGACGCCCGAGGTGAAGATGCCGTTCAATGGCTACACGCAGCAGCAGTACGCGCAGGACTTGATCAACGCGTATAAGAAGGCCGGCATCCACCCTAGTCGTGTGTTCCCGCAGTCTTTCCTCCCAGACGACATCTTTTACTGGATCGACCACGAGCCCAAGTTCGGCAAGCAGGCCGTGTATCTCGACGAGCGTGTCGATACGCTCGAGGGATATGCCAATGCCACAGCTTCCATCCCTGCGCTGGCAAAGAGGGGCGTCAAGATCATGGCCCCGGCTTTCTTTGCGCTTACCAAGGTTGACGCCAAGGGCAAGATTGTGCCCTCGGAGTACGCGATTGCCGTTGGCAAAGCCGGGATGGAGATTGTGGGGTGGAGTTTCGAGCGATCTGGGTGGTTGAACAAGGGCGGGGACTACTACTATCAGTATGTCTCGTCGGTGATCAACAATGATGGCGATATGTATACCGTTCTGGATGTGCTTGCTCAGAAGGTCAAGATCAGGGCCATGTTCTCCGATTGGCCGGCAACTGTGACGTATTATGCAAGTTGCTTCAACTTGTAGATGTTGGAATGTATAACAAGAAGAGATAGGCGGACTGTATATATGGGGCCTGGTAACAAGAGATAACTCTTAATGTTTTGTCGATAAAAGAAGAACCGTAGTTGCTAGAACTGGTATCAAAATGAGAGTTCTCTGAACGAAGAGACTTTGGCATGTGTGTATGACTCACTCATTTTTGGCTTCTCCTCGCATCATCAATGTTTTCTCCTTGTCTCGATTACAAATTCTTGAAGACTTCCTCATACGTCAAACTCCTATCTCCATTGTGCTCAGATGACAACTGCAATCCCAGCTGTTCGGTGAAGGATGCGGTTGCATTTCCGTATTGGGATGCGATTTTCGCTTGCCCTGAATGCCGGGCCGAATATGAGCCTATTGGTATTTCTGGCACACACTTGACTCCAAACTCCGCCTGCGTGTGATTCTGAAAACGAAAAATGATTCAGCGTCTCCACAGAAAGAATCATTCGACATCTCCTTTGAAAAAAAGGGCGCAGCATTTATAATTCAATTGAGAGGGTGGAAATGGAAAGGTTCCCGCATAAAATATGGGGCGTTGGTAGCGCGACAGGAAATTGTATGAGCTGGTAAAATTGCCCAAAAGAGTAAATTCCGCCGACAGCAAACGTCACGATAGCAGCACATCAGATATAACTGCCACCTCCATCCCGTCCAATTATCTTACCGCTGCACCCCGACGCCATAAACACATCAAATACTCCTCGGTCCCGCGGCACATTCTCACGCACGGCACATGCCAGCCCCGCGCAAACTAAGCTTAACCTTAAAAGCAACAAGCACCGTCAACGCGCGCCGATCCCTGCATTCCCCGCCGCATCTCGCCATTCCACAACCCAATAAACGCCCCCTTGCCCCCTCTCCTCGCCATCGCTCCTCCCTCCGGGCGCAAGAGCACGACGCTTCTCTATGGTAATCTTGCCGTCCCAATGAAAGGAAAGCTCCTCCATTGTCTCCCCGGCATGCGCTGGGCTCCCTCGGACATCCCCTCTGGCGTGAATGCGAACGCGAACGACAAGAGCAAGAAGCCGCATCGGACGTACTCGATCTTCGCGTCCGCATCGCGCAAGCTCAAGGCCGCCGAGCCCAACCACGGCCCCGTGCATCGCCGCAAGAGCACCATTTCGATATCTTCCATCCCAGACCCGGAACTCGATGCTAGGACGCAGGGCCAAGGCCAGAGCTTGTTTTTTGGGAGGTTGCCATTGGAGATTCGGAGGATCGTGTACGAGTATGTTAACGAGGGGGAGACGGTGCATTTGACAATGGGTGCGAAGAAGCGGTTTGGGCATTTTGTGTGCGAGGACGGCGGGGTCGGGGAGGTGCAGTGCGGATGTAAAGTTCTGGTGGGCGGGCGAGAGGGGAGGCGGTTGGGCCGCGAGTGCATGGCACTGTTGAGAGTGTGTCGGAGGATGTGAGTTTGGCCCCTTTCTCTGCTTCCTTTTCCTACCCTGGATTTGGATTTGGGACTCGAATCGTGCTGATGCGGGGATATAGGTATACCGAAGCAGTGCCTCACCTCTACACCCCGCACACCTTCTCCCTCCTCCACCTAACACACCTCCTGTACCTCCCCTCGCGCCTCCCAGCCCCCCGTATCAATACCATCCGCACGCTTCGTCTCCGCTGGGCTATTCGCGCCCTCCCATATCTCCGGCGCGGCCCCTCGAAGCGTCTCGCATACCCCGAGGATACGGCGAACTGGGCGAACGCGTGGTCGATCATGGCGGGTATGCAGGGACTGAGAGATCTATATGTTGTGCTGGCCGATCCGAGTCGGGATAGCATGTGGGAGCGCAATTGGAAGGAGTTGGAGGAGTTTCTTCTGGAGCCAGTGAAGGCGGTGACGAGGCCGTGGACTTTTGAGTTGATGTTGCCGTATGCGACTTGTAGCTTGGATCATGACATGGGGGATAGTCCCGTGAAATTGAGTAAGCCAGAGGGAGAGGACGAGGACGAGGACGAGGACGAGGACGAGGATGAGTAAATAGACGAGGGGACGATGTGACGATTTGTAAGATGTGAAGTAGGAATTGGAACGCGATGATGGTCCCAAGTACCCTGGAATAGATACCAATAGCTGCGAAGCAATTAATCAACCTACAATTATAAGATTTACAAATCCTCAATCCCTTACTCCTCCTCTTCTCTCTCCACTCTCTCCAAAAACCACGGCTTTGCAACCTTCATAATCTCCATTCTCAACATCCCCTCGTCAACCTCATTCTCCTGTACGTATCCCCTCTCCTCCACTATAACATCATTCTGCACCCACTTCAAGAACTCTCCAATCCCCTTCAAACTCCTTTCAACTCCCATCTCTCTTAGATAATCCCACCCCTGCTCCAGCCGCTGCTCTCCAACCCACGCCCGCGCCAGCCTCGCCACAGCCTCCCTCTTCTCAGCCACGTCTGTGGCAGGTGTCTTCGGCGCGGGAGCGAAGGTAGGTTTGAATTTGCCGCCCTTGGTCTTGAACCAGAGATCCGCGTCATCGGCGTACGGCACGAGTTTCCAGACGAGCCCCTCGCCTTCGCCGAGGACATGAAAGCTCTCAGCAAAGGGACACCGCGCGGCAATTTTCTCGGCGAGGGGCTCCAGCTCGGCGGTTGTGCGCTGTGGGTCCGACGTGTGGAGCGTGGCGGTGTATATGCCGCCCCGGGCTATGTTGTAGATGTCGTCGTGCGGAGCTTCGATGTCCGAGTACAAGGTGTCTAGGACCCAGGACCCATTTATCTTGACGGAGATGGTGACGAAGCGCCTGGAGAGGCGGGAGATCGCGACGCCTTTTTGGATCTTCTCGCCGATCCATTCGCCTGCTATGGTTACTGGGATTGTTTCGTCGATTTGTTGGCCGCGATTTAGGTCCTTCCAGCGGGCGAGGTACTGGTCTCTTAGCGATAGTATCGAGGCTCGTTTCTGGCCCATTGAAGCTGCGAAACCTTGGTTGTCTGATGTTGGGAGGAGATTGGGGTTGTTGCGGGATTGTAGGACAATGTTGTTGTTGCTGTGTACGAGGATGTCGGCATGAGTGCCGTGTAGCTTGATGGTGCCGACAATGGGGATGGGGTCTTCTAGGGTGACTTTGGCCTCTGGATTGGAGGGATCTCGGAGCTTGTATCGGAGACGTTTGATGACATCCCGGATGTGGTTTGTGATTTTGGGGTACAGAGTTGACTCGGGCGGCGTCTCTTCTATAGTGGCCATGGTGGGTGATGAGCGCGAGAACGTCTGGGTAGAGTAACAAACTTGTAGGAATACGATCTTGGAAGTGGAAACGATTGATAGAGAGTTGTAGAGATGAAATAAAGATGAAGTGAGATATGTGATTGCGAATGACTCCTACTTACGCATTGCGTCTGTCTAAGGAGCTCAGTGGCGCAGCTGAGGCTGGGTATGTCAGCAGTGGCACTTTTGACTTCAAATAGATCTGCATATGTTAAAATTCTTACAACAGCGCAAAACGCTCTAAAACGAGTGTGGAGAACCTGGGGAGAAACGGTTCGGAGGTACAACTTTTGGTGGGGAGTGTGGTCGTGAGTGATTGGCTGGTAGGCGAGCAACCCTTAGAGTTTAGCGTCATCCCTGCAGGGTGGGTGAGGGGGACGACGCCTTCTTTTTCATCAAAGATTTTCATGGTACAACGATTTTGGTATCAGAATCTCATTGGAATGAGTAGCAGTTAACTCTATAAGTAAATCAGGGCACCGCGACCACCCGGGAGATGTTATCGTCCATCACGAAGCAGCACTCACCGCCTCAACTCCAACCACCCCGATAACGAACCGACTGCAAGGCATTCGACGCCCTCCTACGGAGCCAATATGTCCTTCACACCTCCAAAGAAAGAGCAGGAAAACCTACCTCGATTCTCAC
Organism: Melanomma pulvis-pyrius CBS 109.77; assembly: GCA_010093585.1. Taxonomy (NCBI): domain Eukaryota; kingdom Fungi; phylum Ascomycota; class Dothideomycetes; order Pleosporales; family Melanommataceae; genus Melanomma; species Melanomma pulvis-pyrius. Next base: position 49,842 of record MU001833.1, read on the forward strand.
TAGCCGCACAATGATAAGACCAACAACCACTCACCACGACCGCTTTGTCCTACGTCTTGGCGTCGACGAGGTGGAGTGCATTGCTGTCCGGGAGGGGAGACCATGGGGAGCGGCCGGGCATTGCAGGAATATGGCGGGCCATGGTCATGAGATGGGAAAATGGATCCATCTATTACGTATCATTATCTGGATTCCGGATTGGTGCGTTGTGGGCGAGGCCGGAATTGTTGCTATCTCGTGGCCGGAAGGTTTCCGGCCTCAAGATATAAGCAGATTTTGAGCGGCCCGAGATGGATTCAATTTCTCTTCCGTATACACCACGACTTTGGCTCTTGGCATCCACTTCTCTTTTTTTAGACTTAGGCTAAGGTTTACAATTCATTATGTCGGCTTCTACTTTCGATTTTCCGGTCCTGAAGGATACTCGTCCTGATGACCACTCCATCCCAGCCTTCATGGTCTCGACGACCAGAGGCTTCCTTCCTCGTCAGGAGCCGGTCATCGAACTACCGTCTGAGTTCGCTGCTGTCGAGTCCCTCCTCCAGCGCATGCCAGTCAAGACACTATCCGGGGAGCCAGGTCTCCTTGCCGACTTCACGTTTGGTGACACTGTCCTCAAAGAGCTTCCTGACCTTACGGAAGAGGTCGAGAAGTATCGTGATGACCTCGTCGTCATGAACGCGCTGTATCGCGACTACTCTTTCCTGGCCTCAGCCTACCTTCTGGAGCCCTGTCATGAGCGGTTCCTGAAAGGCGAGCCGTATGGCTTGGGTCGGCAGAGCCTGCCGCGGAGTATTGCACTGCCCATTGTCAAGGTTGCTGATATGTAAGTCCTGACGGCCTATCTCTTGTGGCTACAACATTCTTCCCCCTTGTTCTTGATCCGCATTGTGCTGATCACGTGAACGCGCGCCAGTGTCGGATTCAAGCCGTTCATGGAGTATGCGGGGTCATACGCATTGTTCAATTACCGTTTGGAAGTTCCAGAGAAGGGTTTAGAGTATGATAACCTTCGTCTGATACGTGCTTTTGAACATGGTCTCGATCCCACGTCGTCCGAGGCCGGGTTCGTGCTAGTGCACATTGCCATGGTGAAGGAGTCTGGTGCCTTGGTCAAGGGAACTGTGGACATGATTCAAGGGAGCATTGCTCGCGATCGGGAGATGTTCGATGATGGACTGCGGACGTTGGTCGGGGCTTTGAGAAATGTCAACGCCGTAATGAATAGTAAGTCTTTTAACCGATAGAGATAGATAATAAAACTAACTGTATATCACAGCTATGTGGAATCGGAGTAAGCCAGCGGGCTACACCACATTCCGCACCTTCATCTTCGGCATCACCTCGCAGTCCATGTTCCCTAACGGTGTGGTCTATGAAGGCGTGAGCGAGGAACCAATGTCCTTCCGCGGAGAGTCCGGGGCCAACGACAGCATGGTAAGTCTTGCACCTTTTTATCAACACTCATGCTAATAATCAAAGATCCCCCTCTGTGACAACCTGCTGCAGATCCAGATGCCCGAGACACCACTCACCGACATCCTGAAGGACTTCCGGCAGTACCGGCCCGGCAATCACCGCGAGTTCCTCGAAGCAGTCCGCAACAGCGCCGAGCAGTCAGAACTCAAGAACTTTGCCATTGGTGACTCAGTCTCGGCTGCACTGTACCTTCAGGCGCTCGATCAGGTGCGTGATTTCCGCTGGCGGCATTGGTGCTTCACGAGGGAGTATATCCTCAAGCAGACGAAGCACCCCACTGCGACAGGTGGGAGCCCCATCGTGACCTGGCTGCCCAACCAGCTGCAGGCGGTTCTCGCGCAGATGGTCGACACGGCGGGGTACTGTAGCTCGATTAATGGCGTTAGTGATATCATGGAGAATGCGAATCACCAGCGGGAGACGCTAAAGAAGGAGGTGTCCAAGTACTGTGGGGAAAGAGGCGTTGCGGCGTCCTGAGGCGAGTGCCCTGGAGGTGTGAATCACAGATTTTGTCAGACCGGGAGGATTTTGAGCCATAGCGTGGGGTCGACTAATGAACTTTGGGTACTTTGAACTGCTTGAGCCCTTCTCGTGTTATATTTGCGCCCTTGATTGATGTTTGGGGAATCTAAGCGTTCGTGTTGGAAAAGGTAGAGAGGGCATGAATACGAACATTCCTTTCGCGCCCCGTCGAAATTGCCACGAAAAGAATGAGCTCATGGTGCGTCATGTCGGTGATGTTGGTGAAGGTGTTGTGAGTCAACATTGAGCCATGGTTCGGAGGATCTCAGCATCTTCTGCAATGAAGCAGCCATCTGCGCAGGGACAAAGAGTTCCTTGTAGCAACAAAAGCAGGGGTTTGTAGTGCTCGTTATATACTTCTATCATCTTCCTAGAACTAGGTGCGATATTCTCAACAATCGATACTGGCTACTTCGTAAATAAGTACTCGGTGATTTTGGGATGGTGAGGTGAGTCACGCGGTCTCACAACAACACCTTCAGGGCCTGCTCACGACGTATGACTCGCAATCGATAAGGAAAGCTAAATAGGCCAGCACCGCTGCCACCTCACCCCCATCTCGCCTCCCAGCACCCTTCACGACCCAATGGAGCAGCAGCACTCACTACGAACACGGCACTTCACAAAACTACGGCAAAACATACGAAACGGCACCTGAGAAGAGCACACTGCGACAGCTCCCCGCAACAATGACCTCACGACACGCCGCGAAGCAGAACCCCGTTGAGCGGCGGAAGGGCGAGTCGGTGCGTACATGACTTACTCCTTGAAGAAGGAGCTGGCATTTATTGAGGAACATCCTGTAGGCGATCCTCGTCGGTGGGCAAAGGGATCGGGTTGGCCCCGCGAAGCACTGCTGCTGTTGGCAGACCCTTGGTGTCCATGAGGAGCTGGCCGGGTTAAGCCTCAATAATACCAGCTTCTTCATATACTGAACAAACGAGTGCTAACTCTTGCGTTTCCAGGCCCTCAGCGAGTTCGCCGACTACGTGCACAAGCAACAGGCCCTGCGGCGCCCGCCCGGCCACCCTCAGGCTCAGACCCCCGTCCTCGAAGACCACGACGAGCTCGACATCATCGATCAGCTAGGCCTATCCGATGACTTAGCTCCGCACGTGCGCCTAAAAACGCTGCTGCTCGACCCGGCCGAAGCGAATGGCGCAGCGCTCGCAGACCACATACAAGCACGCCTAGTCGAGGGCCACGGCGAGGCGCTGTTCGATCTTGGGCTGGAGGACAATGGGGACTCGATGGGATTCACGAAGGAGGAGTGGGATACTGCATATGCGAGATTGCAGGGCGTGTGTGAGGACCTGAAGGCGGATACAAAGTTGCTGATGACAAGGAATGTGGGGGAGGAGGGGGACGGCATTGAGGTCGGCCCGCTGAACGCGAAGGAGAAGGGTGCCAGCGGGATATTAATACTGAGAAAGAGGCCAGAGAGCGTCGACGACGTTATTGAGACACGGATTGCTGTCGTTGGGAATGGTGAGTGATGCTCGCAGCACATTTTCAATCAACCGTGGGAACAAAGTGCTAACGTGCACAGTCGACGCTGGAAAGAGCACCATGCTCGGAGTGCTTGTAAAAGGCGGACTCGACGACGGCCGCGGAAAGGCTCGGGTCAACCTTTTCCGCCACAAGCATGAGATGGAGAGTGGACGAACTAGCTCCGTGGGCATGGAGATCATGGGCTTCGACAGCAAAGGCGATGTAGTTGTGTCGACCGTTGCTGGTCGGAAATTGACCTGGGAGGAGATCGGCCGACGCTCTGCCAAAGTCATTGGCTTCACCGATCTGGCCGGACACGAGAGATATCTTCGAACCACCGTCTTTGGTCTGTTGAGCAGCGAGCCAAATTACTGTCTGTTGATGGTGGCAGCCAACAACGGCTTGATTGGCATGAGCAAAGAACATCTCGGCATCGCCCTCGCGCTGAATGTCCCCGTTATGGTTGTCATCACCAAAATCGACATATGTCCGCCTCAGATTCTCGAACAGACAATCACTCAGTTGACCAAGATTCTCAAGTCTCCAGGCGCACGCAAAATCCCAATCTTCATAAAGAATAAGGAGGAATGTATCAATACTGCTGTATGTCTTCTTCCAGATAGCTTTCGAGCCCTTTCGTAATGCTAACACTTCACAGACCCAATTCGTCTCCCGTCGTATCTGCCCCATCTTCCAAGTTTCCAACGTCACAGGCGCAAACCTAGATCTCGTCCGAATTTTCCTCAATATCCTCCCACACCACGGAAACTACGACTCCTCGGCGCCCCTCGAATTCCACGTCAACGACACCTTCTCCGTTCCCTTCGTCGGCACAGTCGTCTCCGGGGTCGTCAAGTCTGGCGTCATTCACACTGGCGACACTATCCTCATAGGGCCTGACTCCCTTGGTCAATTTGCCACAACCAAAGTCCGGACCATCGAGCGGAAACGAATACAAGTACCTGGGTGCTCCGCGGGACAGAGCGCAAGTCTTGCATTGCGTAACGTGCGGCGGAAAGACGTGCGGAAAGGCATGGTCGTCCTACACAAGCCCGACAAAGCAGATCCCTCTACCGGCATCATCGCGCAACCGAAAGTATACCGTGAGTTCGTCGCCGAGGTGCTCATTCTTTCTCACGCCACCACGATCAAGACTAAATACCAGGCTATGCTGCATGTTGGGCCTGTCAGCCAGACGTGTGCCATCATCGATATCGACAGGCAGTACATCCGCACTGGTGACAGAGCGTTAGTCGCCTTCAGATTCGTGCAGAGGCCTGAGTACATGACGGTTGGGGATCGAATACTCTTCAGGGAGGGGCGAACGAAAGGGCTGGGAATCGTGACGCAGGTCGGCTATGATCCTAAGAAGCCCTTGAACCCGGAGCCCAAGGTGGAGCAGACGGCAGTTGAGGAGTCGTAAGAACGAAATGACCCAAGCAATTTGGACATGGGCTATGCTGGCCTTGTACAGTACTATCGTAATTGCTACAAGCCAGTTAAGCACGCTGGTGGAGCGGCCGGAACATAGTTCTAGAAATACTATCGACTGAGTAGTGCATGGAGATAGTGATGGGAGCTGGGATTGCGAAATGGGCTTCCGGAGGAGTTTGTGTTCGGCGTACATTCTCTGATCTATCGTGGACATGGACATGGATCATCTTTGGCGCATGGAGTCCGTAGCTAGATGGATTAGCTTGGGGCATTTGATATTATTGCGGAGTTTCGATCTTTATCTTCATATTCAAATAATACAGCGAAGAGTCATTTTAATTCAGTCGGCTTGTTTTTCTGCTCTCGTCATGTATTGAAACTCGTGCCTACTTTTGAGAGAGAGATGCTCGCGGCCTACAAGTGAAATGGGAGTACGTTCAACGTCGTCTTTGCATGGGAACTCTCGCCCAACGTTACGTGCATGATTCGGAGGCTTCAGCAACCAAGATGGTGAATGAAGCACTGACCACCACCTCAGCCCTCAGCCCTGCGAGATGTGGATGCGCCCAGACGCTAGTGGTTAAATCGCGGCGTCGTAGCCTCGACTTGAACTTTTGGCAACGCAACTTTACACACATCACTTTCTCCGCAACTCACGCCCAAACCCCTCGAAATTCCTTGCGATGCCGCCCCCAAAGCCCAGGAAGCTCACTGCGCAGCCTGTGCGAACGCGCCACTTTGTCGGCAAGCCCGCCGCCGCGGAAATCGAAGAGCCCTCCAGCGCAGAAGACTCCGAATCGGAAGAAGAGACCAAGCCGACGCCATTCACAAAGCCCAAGCCAGCGCCTCTCGCATCCTCGTTCCCCAAATCTGCGCTCAAATCGAACCTCGCTGCGCGCCAGAAGTCGGAGGCAGAGCGCAAACAAATTGAGGAGGACTTCGAGACGGAGAGCGAGGATGAGGACGAGAACGACGCCGCGAAGTCGGGAAGTGAGAGCGGGAGTGGCAGCGGAAGCGAAGAGGAGTCAGATGAGGAAGATTCGAGTAGTGAGGAGGAGGCACCGCGGAAGCTGCTCCGACCTGTTTTTGTGAAGAAGAGCGACCGGAATAAGGGCGCCGCACCTGTGAAGTCGGCAGACGAGATCGCAGCGGAAGAAGAGGAGCGGAGAAACGAGCAGGCAAAAGCGCTGGTGCAGGAACAAATTGAACAACGCGCGGCAGCGATGGCGTTAGGCAAGAAGGAATGGGATGACGACATTGAGGAGTCAGATATCAACGCCATTGACGACACCGACGGCGTAAATCCCGAAGCCGAATATGCTGCATGGAAACTGCGCGAACTGAAGCGGATAAAGCGCGAGCGCAACGCTATCGAGGAGGCCGAAGCCGAGCGCGCTGAAATCGAACGCCGCCGCAATCTGTCTGCCGCCGACCGCGAAGCCGAGGACCGCGCCTTCATCGACAAACAGAAGGAGGAACGTGGCGATCGCGGTCAGATGCAGTACATGCAAAAGTACTTCCACAAGGGCGCCTTTTTCCAGGAGGAGCTGAAGGAGCTTGGTGTAGATCGGCGGCACCTAATGGGCGCGAGGTTCGAGGACGCGACAAATCGGGAAACCCTGCCCGAGTACATGCAGATTCGCGATATGACCAAACTAGGGAAGAAGGGTGGGACACGCTACAAAGATATGAAGAGTGAGGATACGGGTCGATGGGGTGATTTTGGCGATCCAGGGAGGCCGAGAGATAGGAATGAGTTTGGGCTGGATGATAGGTTCAGATCAGATTCTGGATATAGGGGAGGCGAGAGGGATAGAGAAGGTCCTTCGGGGGCTAATGCGAAGCCTTTGGGGGAGCGGAAGCGGTTTGGAGAGGAATCGAATCGGGAGAGCAAGCGGCCGAGAATTGATGGTCGAGATTGAGGTGTATGGGGTTCAGCATGGGCGGGGCATATTTGGATCTTTAGCGGCATCATTGGAGTTAGGGTATCAGATCCACGAACGAGAGTTCTCAAATTCGTTTATTAGTTTACTCAGATGTATAAATCTGGATGGTATGAGTATGGGGATTATCTATATATACATGCTTGATGTGACTCGTAATTTTGTATCGCTCGCACGACTTCATGGCTCGGAAGGAACGCATGGGTCATGAAGGCGTCTGCACATTGAACCGCGAATTTGCAGCCATGGCTTGCTCTGAGTCGTCGATGAGTCTACTTCTATGAGCAGGGGTTTAGTATAAATATGGATTTACATAACCTTTATCCCGTCTATTTAGGAATTTTCTCTTCTTATTGCACACTCAATTCGAGGTTGGTTTCAAGGTTGTTGAATAAGTAATGTATCTTATTTTTGTTCTGCTAGTTCTTTTCTATAATCGTGTTTTGGCAATTGCTAGGGTCACCAGTAGACTCACAGTGAATGATGCCCTGTAATGACTACGTTGCGTATAAGACTCAAATGCCCCGAGTCCTAACGGCAAGGAGATGATGGAGATGCTCAGCTAGGAAAAGACCGAAACCTTTTTAACCCCCTAAAATGTTCCTCTGTGTCCGCTCTGCTGGCAAGGGACTTGTTGGGGAAGTCTTCTTCTGCGTCCCCAAATCCGATTCCCTTGCATTGAAGCGGAAAAATAAAGAAATAGACATGGACGCCACTGGGGGCCTTCTTTCTCAAGCCGCAACTGTCAAGATGACAAAGCCAAGTAGAGATGACTCCGGCGCTAGAGAGGCGAATATTATGCAAAAGATCCTCCAAAGCGTGGAGAATAATGAGAAGCGCCAATATTCCCAGCTACTTGGTAATGTTGATATCTTCGTAGCTAGAATACGCTTGGACTGGTGGATCACATATCTTGTGCAGGAGGTTGAGTGATTCCATGAGCTGAATGAAGAAGTGCAAGATTGGCTCTTCAGACACGGTAAGATATACAAGACCGAAGGCAGAAAGGGTGAGAGAAGCTGGATATGCGGTGAATGTAAGCCAGGAGTCGCTCGCTTCCTGAACTAGAATGAGCCTATTCCTAAAAAGGGAAGAGGATACTGATATACCTTGAAGGATCCCCGAAAAGCGTTCGAAATACCATTTCGATCCGAAACTGAGGACCGCTCGGTGCCCATAGTATTCGACAACTTCGCGGTCTTGGATCTGGCAGATGACGACATCGGAGAAATCGGGATCATTAAAGAAGTTTGAAAGAGCAGATTGTTTAGCGGGCCAAGACATTAAAGGAAATCCATGCTGCTCGCCATATTGACGATGCATTGGCCGGTCATGGCCATTTCCATGCGTGGTGGTTGAGGAATATTTAATGACTAACAAGTCTGGTGCACTTAGTTGAGGTGATGGTGAAAGTGATAGAACGTGACTTTCAGTGGCATTATGATAGTTCTACGTCCGCCAAAGCCTCAAAAACGAGCAAAGTAGATGCAATAGTTTAGCTTCTACCTGAAGAACGCCTGGGGCTGGATATGAGGAGGCTCCATAGTGCGCTCCAATAGCCACCCACCTTCCCCATACACAAGGTATTTCTGCCAACCCGAGTGCTTGTCCACATATTTAGAAGGCAATTCCAATGGTATTTGGGTCAATGTTTGGCCCAAAGTTCCAGCCCCAATACTCGTTCTGATGCTCGGGTGACGTTTCGTCGGCTTCTTCGACGTTAGCATAGTATCTTTCGTCCAACTTTATTGGGAGCTTACCCTCATCATGTTTCATAGTGCGACTGCCCTTCCAATTTTTCCAGGCCTTGGCCGCTGCACCCTGGCGTTCCACAGTCGCAAGAAGATCCTTCAATGCGATTAGGTCATAGTCAGATTGACTGTCATTCGAGACACGCGAAGTCCCTGCCGCGATGAACTCCCAACTGGCTTTGTTTTCGGATAAGCCAACGTCCTCTGTGGGATCACTGCGAACGATGATTGGGGCGCGGGCTTGCAAGAAAGCGTAGTGGGTGATACCCTTGACATATTTGCGAACTTCGAGGATGTCGGTGCCGTGCTCGGGATAGTAGATTCGTGCTGCATCTTTACGTCCTGTCAGTATACTCCCACCAATTTCAGAGCATGACATACTGATAATTGCCTTCTTTAGGTCGTCTGCCACCTCTCGTGCCATGTTCTCCCGCTCCTCGTAAGTCGCCTCAATGACAACCTTGACGCTGATCGCACGTCCTTTGACCGTTGTCCCATCCAACTCTTTCACCGCACGCTGCGCCTCTTGAGCTCCGGCAATCCAAATTGTCGTGCGGAATGGGCGGGAGAAATTGACGTAAGCTGGGAAAACAAAGTCTGGCGAGATGGGGAATCCCTCAAAGAGGGCGTCTACATCGGCGCGGCGGAGGGAGGCTCCATAGTTGGAGAGCTCCATGGCAACCCACTCAATTCCAGCAGCCTCTCCATTGCTCTTGCGGTCGGTGTGGAGCAGCGTCTTCTTCAGTGAGCGGGCTAGAACATTGTCAAGGAAGAAACTCTTGCAACTTGCCTTAGGCGGGGGCGCGTCGGCCATCTTGCAGCGGGATGGGGTGAATAATCGAGAAGGGTCGAAGATGGAGAGGGTGTGAGTATGTGGGTGTTGAGATGGAGGCAGACAATAAGTCTGGGTCACTTCAAGTCGACTTGTAAGTCTTTCACTTAGACGCGTCGGGCGCGCTTCTGGCGCGTAGCTGTTTCTAAGTGGACGTAATTTCCTTTACCAAAGACAGAAAATGACTATAGAAAGGAAGATGGTCACATGGTCATATTTGGGCGGTGAAAGTTGTGTCACGTGCATTGACATAAAGATGTGGGGCAGGGTGCCAACTTGAGTCAAAAGAACCTTTCGCCATTTCACCTACACGACTTTAGCATCCACAGACCCCTCCCCGACATGGCAGGACTATACATCCCGCCGCATCTGCGACACAAGAATACGCTTCAGGATGCCAAACCGACTACGACAATGGAAGCCCCTCTCACATCTACACAACGCGTCTCACGGAAAAGTGTTGAAAATGAAGGTCTCTATACCTCCCGCGAAATTCACGCCTATTTCTGGAAAGGGAAAGCCGCCCCGGGAAGCAAAACCAGCCCGACACTTCATTCGTCTGCCGACAACCCCGATGGCCTAGCCTGAGTCTTGATCTTCCAGGGTGCCAACCCAAAGTGGGAGACTCAAGGAATCATATTTGTGAAGAGCAGCCTGGAAAAGCTTCCCTCTGTTCAGGTGGCTTCAAGGCAAACCAATATCGGTGGTGAAGTGTAGGTGACTGCGATGGACGTGGAGATGGCCGACGTTGGCCTTGTTGCTGATGTATTGCCTTCCATAGAGTCCGTCGAATGTCGGCAGGCAGATGGGGAAAAGGCAAAACGTCAGGAAATTACTACCCACAACAGAGTCAATGCCAAAGTACCCGCTGCAGGCGTCCCACAACAACACAATCCGATCGCCGTCTTTGAGCAACAACGCCGACCTACCAACAATCGCTGTTTCAAATTCATGGGCTGGTACAAGATTGCTCGGCTTGAATTCCTTGCCCCGCATTCAGATGGTCCAGTGCGCATGATGGCTAGGAAGTGGGAGACAGTTAACAAATTCGTGCGCGTGAATCAGAAGAAGAGAGACACAGCAGCTTGGGAGAATAGTATGAAGAGTTGGTGGGCAGTCGTGAAGATGGAAGTGGTCGACGAGGAGACTGCGAAGGAGATGGGTGACTTGAAGATCGAGAGAGCAGAGAACGATGACGGAGATTGGAACCCGATGAGCGAAAGTAACAGAAAGAATGTCAATGAATTGTTAGCAGAACTCAGAATGACGGACAGTAAATAGTAGGTCATGGGACAGGGAGGGAAGAGACGTTATCTACCTCTTTGATTCGATGAAGCTATGGTCAACGGTCTGTTTGAAGTCTAGATAGACTGAGACTTGAAACTGTACTCTTAAATTATTGAAGCTCTATCAGAACAATTCACTATCCAGTCCAGTCCAACACTTATGAAGTTATGCGGTACGCGAAAATCTTACGTTGTTGTGTTCCGTCTGTGCTTAACGTTATGCTGCCGGAACCCTTACTATAGATATGTAAGCTACGCCCCAACACATGTGTACATGCTCACATAGAATCTTACTATCCTGCTGCCAATACTTGCATCCTAGATTTCCAGAAAATTTTATCTTGTAATTTTCCAAGCCTTTTCAAATAAATCCTTCAAAAATCGCAACACGGAGACATCAAGATCCTTACTATTTCTACGCAACAGCTATGGCACTCGTTCATCCTGGTGGTCTCATCCTAATCACGGGTGCCAACGGGTATATCGCTGGCGTCACTATCCAGAAATTTCTCGATGCTGGTTTCCGCGTCCGCGGCACGGTCCGTAACGTCTCCAAAAACGGCTGGATGACCTCGCAATATGGTCCTAATTTTTCGCTGATCGAGGTTCCCGACATGGCGGCCGAAAACGCATTTGTCGAAGCCGTAAAAGGTGTCGACGGCATTGCGCACATTGCCTCATCCATGAGTTTCAGTCTCAATCCACAAGATGTCATCCCGCCAGTCATAAAAGGCTCGATTGGGCTGCTGGAGGCCGCGGCCAAGGAGAAGAGCGTTAAGAGCTTCGTATACACCTCTTCCCAGGGAGCTTGCATCACCATGGAGCCTCACAAAGTCTACCATATCGATGAAAACACGTGGAACGAAGAGTCAAAGAGGGCTTGGGAACTGCCTTTTGAAGGAGGGTTCGAACGCATGGCACTCAACTATCTATGTTCTAAGACAGAAGGCGAACAGCACTCTTTCCGCTGGGTGGAGGAAAACAAGCCGCACTTTACGTTCAACAGCGTGGTTCCAAATTATAATTTCGGGACTTTGATCGCACCGGAGCACACGGGGTTTGGGAGTAGCGCGGCAATGTTGAAAATGTTATGGGAGGGCGATATGACAAGCTTGCAGATGTTGCCCCCGGCGTGGTACGTGGATACAGAGGATACGGCGCTGCTGCATGTCGCAGCGCTGACTCTGCCCGACGTAAACAATGAGAGGATCTTCGCATTTGGGGAACGTTTCTGCTGGAACCAGATCCTTTCGATTTTCAAAAAAGAGGTCCCCGACAAAGAATTCGTCGACAAGGTCGAGGAGGTCGAGGATTGTGGCACAGTGGCAAATGGCCGTGCCGAGGAACTACTAAAGAGATTGGGGAAGAAAAGATTCTCGACGCTTGACGAGGGCATCAAGAAGTTCATTCCTTGGATGTTGAGAGAGGAGAAGAAGAAGCTGGATGCTGGAGACATGTAATTGATACCTTTGATAGTGTAACAATGAATATGTAGGGAATAAGCTATCCATTCAGATATACTTGCTAATTCACGAGGAGAGATGTGTAAAAAAGATCATTTGTAGCAAGCGTAAACGTTGATGATTCCTATCGGCGGTATCTAGGGATAAGTTGTCGGGTATACCAAGGGCGAGTAAGGCAAATGCAGCAATCCTTAGAGACCACTATGGCTTTGAACAACACGAGGTTGTCCAACATCCAATAACCCTTTTGGATAATAGACATCGACTTTCAAAAGTATGGCTAAGAATCTGACAGGACTCATCTCACCTATTACCGAATCGGGCCTGTGGGCTACACGCATATTCCAAAATTGGAAGTTCTTATATGAAGACTGATCTAGATTAGAGTAGATGACCCGACCTACTAATTAAGGTACTTTCGGTTAAGCGTTCTCTCGTATGTGCATGAGACTTTTGTTTATACCATGGAGATGATTTGAAATTAGTTTTATAACCTATTGCTGAGGAAGTTATAAGGGCTGGCGAAGTCTCGATCAAAACTAAATCTGATGGTAACGTTGACGCGGGCAGTTTATTAAGTCTCCTCTTGAGCGGGGATTTTATCACTTTCTGTATTTGGCATCTTCGTCTTCTCAACACAATGAAGCTCCTCCAGTCCCTGGGCGCACTTGTCCTCATTCCTGAAACTCTTGCCCGTCTCTACTACCCACCAATCCTCAGCCCCAAAAAGGGAGATATACTAGCTGTTGGTGGAGATTTTACTGTAATATGGTGAGTCGCCTTTCGACCAATCTATATAGAAGTTAACGTGTAGGGAAAGGAACGCGACAATCCCAGAAGGAATCAAGCCTGAAAACGTGGCAAACTTCACCTCGCAAGTGCGAATGGGGAGCTTGATCCCTGCTAACCCACCGCAACAGCCATACGACGTAGCATACCTGGTACCCTCCTCCAACTATCCTTTTGTAGCGGTGCTCTCATATTGATACACTTATAGGGATGGGTATTGGACGAACTCTATCCTCCGCCAAATCCGTATCCAGGCTGGAGACAGAATTTTGACTTCTACCGCAGTACGTTGTATCTCTAGTTTTTAGAAGAGAAATGATTAATACTAATATGCACATTCGTGACGCACAGACATGAGCAGACCTGATTACACCCATTCTGGAATCGGGTGGGCCCAATTTAATCTTAACAAATACTTTTGCGGATCACCAGGGGAGACGTATGTCATAGCTTGGTACGACGCATTTGATCCAATGGAGATGTCTGGGGGGTGGACTGCTGTGGGAGATTGCTGGACAGGGTGAATTTTGTCTTTGTAATGAAAGGAGGGAGATAGTTTGGTGTTTCATTCTGTGAAAGAAAAAGAATATGAGATTTCATTGGGCTTGGCGACACCCTGATAACTAAATGTGTTTTTTTGAGTAGTGCAATCTACTTTGAATTGTAACCAGCGTTATTCTCATTTAGTCACGTCATTATCTCAGTAATCACCCGACATGGTAATCCACATAGCTCTTCTTCGTAGCTTGTGTTCACGCTTTCAACCTCTTAACTCTATTTTAGATTGTTGCCTAGTCGGTTAGCGGAAAGGGAGAAGTTCAATCACTCACATCATCCTCGTCAGATCCCTCGGCTTCGCTACTACCTTCGCTGTCGCTGTCATTACGAGCGTTGCCCCTATTGCTACCATTGCTGGGTCGATTATGAAACCGACCGCCATAGGAAGTCGTAAGAAGGTCCATGAAAGAGTCTTCGGAGATGCATTCATCGCACCCCCTGCACTTCATCGAGCCCTTGCAAAAGACAGGGAGGACCCTATACCAATCCTCCCGTCTTTGCTCACAAACGCTGCATTCCCACTCCCAGCGCGGTAAATAAGCGCGAGGCTCCCTCGATTTCTGATCGCTGCTTCGTTGCACAATGAGTAAATCCGTTGCAAAGTTTGGGAACTCTCTGATCAGTTGGTCGATATTCTTGGACTTGAGAAACGTAGGGTTCGCGAGTACAGCGGCTGCCATCACTTCGCCGATAGTTGTTTGAGATCGTGGAGCCATGTCGTAATACTCTCGAATAGTGTTTTCGAGGTCCTTTGTGTCTTTCAATGTCTTGAACGTTTTTCCAAACGCGCGACCGGCTTTTTCGCACAATTCGGAGACGTCGTATTTATCAGCCAGCTGATGCACGTCAACATGAAGATATTTACGGTCTTCGCTAACATATTCCGAAGCAATGGCATCGTAGTCGCCACCATACATGAACTTCAACATAATTTCGAAGACTTCTGGGTCGTCGTCGTGTATCTCAATGATGTTTGCAGTTGACTCCTGGAGTTGTATTAGCATCTAAAATCATAATTTCAGAGTCCAGGCATTGTGCCAAACCCACTTTCAACCCATTCGTAAAGGCCTTGAGGAACCATGTTGAATGCATAGCAAGCACTACTCGGTGGCCGTGGAATTCTTTAAATTCTTCCTTTTTATCCAGAATAACGCGGAGGGTAACGTCAGACCATGTCGAATCGTTGAAGAACCTAAATTCCAGATCAGCGTCCCGTTGGCCATGATAAGTCCTCAGATTTACATTTTGAGTATTTCGTGGAAGAAATGTGATTTATTTGCGGAAAATGACTGGGAAAGCGTGTTGCTTTCCGGAAACTGATATAAGGTCGTGCATGATGTGAAGTTGGAGTTGTGTGCTGTTAACTTTGACTAAAGCTGTACATCCACTTACCATTTCCGTGAATTTATTTACTCAATCGTGCAAACGCACATGGAGTGCACCTCCGAAATAATTGTCATCAAACAATGTCTTCTCACTTCCATTCCACTTTTGCACGAACTTCTCGAGCCACATTAAATGACGCTCACTAAGAGAGCTTATGCTTCTTTCGCAAAAATTTAGTAGGCGTATATGTCCAGGCATCATAGTTGTGTTCGGTCAATATTCACTTACTCGATATAGAAACTTCTTACAACGTTCAACATTTCTTCAACCCCCTTCACACGAGGGTATGTTCTACCAAACTCTGACAATAACGTACACGTAGGGCAACCTCCAGCTACACAATTCAGTCTCATCGCCTCTCGCTTGTTCTCCATCTCCAACTTGAGGTTTTGGCGATACGCCAATCGCCGCTCAGCATCGCCTTCCAAAGCCCCCAGAAGCCACCAAGCGGCCAAATCGAGCGCATCCACAGACCCCAGTCCGACTGCGTCATCTTTTTGTACTTCTCGATATCAACATGGACCTTGTCGTATACAGCCGGAAATGTATTCGCTCGGTACTTCTTTCGTAGACCCTCATGCCATTGCTGGTCAAATTGGCCCCAGAATTCCGACTCCCGATAATATGTATGCGCATACAGCCACTTCATGCCACCAAACTCTCCCAACCGCTTCTCCAGCTGGCGGTTCTTCTGGAGATACTCGTCTTTGTTTGCAGGACCGAATCCCCACAGGCCAATGTTCAACATTTGATCGGATGCTAAGTTGCCCTTTGTGTGCGGGTGCATGGTTGGCTGCGGGCTTTGCTTCAACGGACAGAGCCACATCGGCCAGATGTTGAAGGTCTCCGCCGTGTAGTCGATGAACTTTTCGGCATTTGGATATGGAAGGGCCATATCCTGTACTACATATCGACTCACTTCCCCACTGGCCTGAAGCGCGCGATAAAGCATTCGGGTATGACAGAAGTCATCTAGGAACCAGCGTGTGTATTTGTTGAAGGGAAAGTTCATGTATTTGAATGCAGATCTGCCGACCCAGAAGCCACCGCGATCGTATCGAAACATATACTCGGCTAGTGGAATGTACTCAATGACGGGAGAAGTTATAGAGCGAGTCTTCTCTTCAACATGGAGGTAGAACCACGGATCCCAGGGATGGCTGAATGTCTGAGGATTTGCGTCGGCCGGAATGTCGTTTGTCATCTCCCCAGTGATTACGGCCCCGTGGCTTTTCGAGAAAAGAATTCCATCCACATAGTGATTCTCCCCATTCTTGGTTTGCCTTTCAACTTGTTCAATTGCCGCTGATACGTCGGTGGTCGGATAGTACGTGGTCTTGACGAATCTCTTCGCCTCGATGAGCTGGAGTTCTACCAGCGTTGTGATCCCCAGGGTTCCAACTGCTCCCGCAGCTCCACGAAAAAGATCCTCGTTCTGCGTCTCGGATGCGGTCACCACCTCGCCGTCCGCCAAGACCATCTCCACGGAATTAATCGTCCTGTCGAAGAATCCGTACTTAAAGGAACTACTCTCGCCAGCGGTCCCCGCATATCCTCCACCCACAGTAATCCCAGGAAACTCCATCACCACAGGCGGCACGAGACCATGTGGTAGAGTGGCCTCTACTAGTCGGTCCATTGGCACATTTGGCTCGACAAGCGCTGTACGAGACTTTGAATCGACTTTCAGCACATTTCTAAGCTCGCTGATGTCAATGACGCGTTTCTTGATCGAGGGACGCGTGCTATTGGTCGAGCCGTGGGATATCCTGAACGCCTCTTTGCGAGAGAAATAGTCCTTTACTTTTGCTGCCACTTGGGAGACGACTCGTTGATGCCGCTCCATGATGAGATGAAATAGAACGCAAACAAATGAAGATCCAATGCAAAAGACCGCCGATGCTATGGATACATAATGTCCGAGTAACGACGATGGAGGAGGTCGGCCAAAGTTGAGATTTTTCCGGATCGCGCTAGTTGTCTTCGGGCTAGCCGGCTTGCAATCGTGCACGGTTCTTCCTTCTTTCCCAGCGCCATCATTCATAACCAATTTTTGGACTGGAAGAATTACAATTTGGACGTGGCTTATCTTTCTATTTCTGACTCTTGCTATTGCAATAACATGTTGTAGCGCTCCAACTCGCCCTTCGCTGAGAGATCGCACATTCCTGCGTTGACATACTCCGCGGCGCTGCTCATGTACGGGTAACAATCCCGAAGCAAAGACTCAAAGAAGACTAATCACTGAGATTTTACAAAGTTTCAGGTATCTATGCTGTTCAATTTTGACCTACAACGTTAATAGCCGTCTTTCCTTTCATTTGCTAGTTGTCTCCGGCGACAACAGCCATTATCCCCCAAGTTGCTTAGTCACACCTTCTACTACTTTTAAATTAATAGCGATAGCTGCTGTTAGCCATCTCAGGGACAATGCCGATGTAAAGAGGGTTTAGGTAGCCTCGAACGATGTACCGGTCTCGAAAGAATCCCCAGGATCGATTCCAGCCAGTTACAATATTACACAATTTCTGTTCAACTGGAAGAACCCCGACCTATCCAGGCCACTGCGGTTGAAAAGGACTGTCTAATAATCGCACTGGTTCTGGTCACTCCATGTGGTGCAGCCCCCCTTCGTTCAACTTACATCATGGGACAAGACGAGTTAACGTCCCTTATTTGCCGCCTGTGAGACCCACTTCGATCATTCTGCGACTGTTTAGATGTGAAGCTTATATTAGGGGTCTCTTCACCTGCCTTCCCGTACGATGAGGAACCGCTTCGTCGACCCTGCAGTCCAACACTAGGAAAGCAGCCCAGGGGAGGACATGATCAAGCGCAGAGATCAGCCTGAATATCAATAAATTGAGGCGTTCATTTTGCCCGTCTTGTTTCCTGACTGCTGAATTTTCGACAACGTGCTGTCTCTTGGACATATGGGAGGTATTTGATACCATTCCATGTTGAATTAAGGTATAGAAGGTATTTTCTGAACTGAATCATATGTGCAAGACTTTTAACCTCTTTCGAAGTTCCACAAGGCTATGGCTTAGCGTTGTGCCTCCACCCCTCCATCCTATCCGGTCTGAACTGTCAATCCGTGTTACTTCTTTGCAGTTTCACATCTCTTGGCCCAATTTACTACGTGTTATGAATGGTCTGAAGTAAATGGTCAGAAGTAAATGATCAGAATGGTAAGGTCAGAAGACGCTACAAATTTCATTGGCTCAGTGTTTTAACCTTTGTCCTCGCTGTGTGTTTGTGGTAAGAGACGCTACTAATCAAGTGGGGAGATGCCACAAAAATTCCAACCTGCAACCGAATCCACCTGGACATTTGCGGCACTATCTTAAAACCCCTGGCTGGTGGCCCAGAGTGGCTGCAAGGGCCTTTAATCTAGCTATCTCAGCATCACTGGCTCTGGGGTCTTATTAAGAACACAAGGCAAATCAATCCTCACAATTGTGGCATCTACCGGCAGTGAGGGAGACATTCTACAGCCAGGACGACAGTGTACGAGGATACTCAACATGCACATCTCACGTTGAACACCAGCCGGTGAAGGAATGTAGTAGGCCAAAGATTCTCTGTCTTTTCCGCCCCAGACTAGTATGGAGACCACAGGAATACAATGAGAATTTGAAATAAGTACTCCAGCCCACCTTCTTCAATTGAAGGGCACATCGGCCTTTTACTCATCGCAGAATCCTGAGCAAAAGCCCGCACTATCTTCTTACCATGTTTTATCGAACCGTGATTGCCACAGTCTACCTCCTTGGGACCGCATTGTCCTTTCCAGACAGCCTCTACCAGGCTTTTGACTCCTCCAACTATCGAGAGCTGAAAGCTGCGAAGAGGCATGAGGATGTCCTCAAAAGATCGGACGATATCGTGACAAAGAGGTCGATCGTCCTCACGTATGCAGATGGTACCACCTTTTCGTCGCGGCCTCTTCTCGCCTCAACCCACCCCAAGAATACCATATGCAATCATTCACATATTCAGATACTTCAAGACTCCTTACCTCGCCAACGAACCGTGAATAACCCACCTTCTCTCAGATACTGCTCATGATGATGACACGACCTTTGCGGCTCGGGTCAACCTCGCTGGCGATCGCCCAACTCTTTTCCTCGAAGATTTTGAGCATCTTCTCGACATGGTCGATTGTTCCGACTCTGCCATGACGTTAGCATTCCGTGATGCGGCTTTCTTCGAAAAGGCCAAATATGCCTGCGCCTCTATGGACGAGGGTCTTATCGTCTCATCGCACTCCTCCTGCAGCGACTCCAGTGCCCACAGCGTCTTCAAGTATGCTTCA
Source organism: Melanomma pulvis-pyrius CBS 109.77 (assembly GCA_010093585.1). NCBI lineage: Eukaryota > Fungi > Ascomycota > Dothideomycetes > Pleosporales > Melanommataceae > Melanomma > Melanomma pulvis-pyrius. Next base: position 69,094 of record MU001833.1, read on the forward strand.
TGCCTTTAATTCTAATTCCAACCTCGCACTAATTTGTAAAGTGTCTCGAATATCGAATACGATAAGGGAAATTCCCGAATAGTGCTTAGTATACACGAGACAACATGGCTTCGCAGCTTCCCAGCGAGGAAAATCGAGTTCGGCCACACTTCAGATCGCCATTACATACACCGCCACGATAGACTGTCTGGGCGTGCGTCTGGAACCCAGTCAATGTCAGGCATTATCGAAGCTGCCGCATCGACGTTGATCCCCACCGCAACTCCCACCGCCAATTCTGTCACGTTTGACTTGTCTAGTGGAGCGGCCGACACGATGTTCACGTGGCCCAGCGGCCCGGGAGCTAATCTATCCATTACGGCAGGATGCAAAAAGTGTACGACCAAGGGACAGTTGGTCATTACACAAGGCGAAATAGAATTAATGGACATAAGCGACCTGCTCAAGCCGGTATTGAACCACGAGCAGGAAATAGATTTTGTCCAGAGAGGATACTTTGAACTCGAATTAAACGGCTTCGAAGCCTCAGTGCTATTGAGGGCAGAACCCCCTACCAGTGTGGAATTCCAATATGACCTGTTTAGCGTTCCGGTACACGGTTTTGTGGTATGTGTCTCCCCTCCTCTACAACATTCCCCTAGATGTCCCCCCGATAACAATCCCAACACACACAGATTCCGAAATTCGGAGCCGCTGGAGTGCTCTTCCAGCCGCAACTCGTCTTCAATCTCACAATCAACCGTGCCGTAGAACTAACCTGGGGCTTCAAAGTGACCGTCCGTCCCCCTCAGAACCCCCTCCCCCCCCCCCATCCTCACTGACCAATCCCCCAGGTCCCGGACAAATCCACCATCCGCCTCGACATCGGCCAGTTCAACCAAAGCCGCACAACGGGCTTCAACGAAACGACCGTCTCCTCCCTCCCCTTCAACGCCAACGACTCCGACATCGAGCTCACGCTGCAAGCCGGCCTGCGCCCTTTCCTCCCAATCGGCATGTCCTTCTTCCAGGACAAGCTGAAAGTGTGCGGCGGCCCGACCCTCGACCTGCCTTACATCGACACGACGATAGCGCAGCTCGCGACCAGCGCCGTCGACGCAAACTGCGAGACGGGCAAGGGCCAGGGCAGCGCCCGCTTCCAGGACACGTTCAAGAACCTCACGCACATCTCGGCCAGCGTGGCCATGGGCGTCGGCTTTGAGTTCGAGGCCGATGTCGTGGGGTTTCCTGCCGCGCGCTTCAATTCGAGCGTCTGGAGCCGGGTGGAGAGCTTGCCGACGGCGTGCTTGGCATTTGGGAGGGAGACGGGCATGGTGGTTGCGACGGTCGCGGAGGAGAAGGCTGATGCGCGGGATAAGCCGAGTTTGGCCGTTTCGGCTTCCCTCTGTGGTTTCGCGGAGCTCGCAATGTGGGGGATGAGTGCTGTGACGGCGATAGTTGCTGTGTTGTAGGTAGTTTTGCAGCACTGCCTTACTACAATCAGTGTCTTTCCTTTTGGGAAGGAATCGCGAAGTCGTGGGTATCAAAACGTGATCTGATTTAGCCTTGGAAATATGCTGGCCCTCGATATTGAATGCAAGCCTGGGACTTCAACGTCCCAGTCTACAAGTTTTATAACCAGTGACTTTGTCTTCCTTACGCAAACACCGATCCACTCGCAACATGCTTTCATCTGCAACATCTCCAGCCATCTGTCTAGCATTCTACAACGAAAATCCCCTACATGCTCCATGCCAACAAGCCCCACAAGCGAACCCCAAGACGGCAAGAAGCTACCCCGCAATCTATCCTCGCACCGCTAGTCTAGGTACCCGTCCCGGTCTCCGCCTCCGAGGGTCTAAGAACACGTGGGGCGTCCTCGCTCTCCTCCCTATCTGATATTGATGACAATCCTGCGGCATCCCTCGCACACAGATATTGCGATGCCACGATAGCGTTTTACCTACACGCCTCTTGGTTTCTGCACTGGAGCTACTACATTGAAATCCCAGGACGAGAGCTAGGAGATCGATTCAAGGAGCATTAGAGCAGCCACGAGGCCCCACAACGACGGGCCAACACCTCAGACTTCGCTGCGGATTGTGGGTCGACAGCGGCGGAACGGTTCCGGATACCGGCGTCGCATTACGACGCAACTCGAGTCGGTGTCAATAGTTCAAAAGTGACACAACTCAACCTCCCATTGCATCTGAAGTCCCGCCCAACACGCCTCCCTTCCCTTTCCTCCAGACACCCCCCATTCGCCAAAATGTCTCCCGCCGACCCCCTCTCCCAAACACCAACCCTAGCCACCATACACTCCGGCATTCCCTCCTCCCTCCTCCCAAAAGCCACGTTGGCGAAATCTCTCATCTACGCCGGGAAAACCGTCCCCTCCACCATCCCTCTATCGCGGGGCCTCGCCATCCCGCAAGGAATCAGCGCCCCAGCCTTTCATGCCGCGATATCCTCGCTACGGGACCTTCTGGGCGCCGCGAACGTCGAGCTGAACGACAAAGAGATGAAAAACGGCTGGTACATGGAGCACCCGAACACGCACGACATGATGCCGGTGCTGCACGCGGAGGAGTTCGTAGCATCGGCCGTCTGCTACCCCGGGTCCGTCGAGGACGTGCAGCTCGTTATCCGCTGGGCGAACAAGCACCTCATCCCGCTGTACCCCATCTCCATGGGGCGCAACCTCGGGTACGGGGGCGCCGCGCCCCGCGTCCGCGGCTCTGTGACGCTCGACCTCGGGAGACGCATGAATAGGATTCTGGATATTAACGCCGAGGACTTCACTTGTCTTGTGGAGCCCGGCGTGTCGTTCTACGCGCTACACGAGGAGATCCTGCGCCGAGGCTTGGGGGACAAGATGTGGATCGATACCCCGGATCTTGGGGGCGGCAGCGTCATTGGGAATACGTTGGACCGGGGCGTGGGGTATACGCCATATGGGGACCACTGGGCGGCGCATGCGGGGCTGGAGGTTGTGCTGCCAGGAGAGGAGGCTAGGGTTGTGAGGACGGGCATGGGGGCCCTCGAGGGAAGTAATACGTGGCAGTGCTTTCCGTATGGGTTTGGGCCGGTTAGTGAGTATGTGATGCGGTTTCGTTGGTACAGATGCGGGCGTGATGCGGGTGACTGACGACTGTGCAGTGGCATCTTCTCGCAGTCAAACTTCGGCATCGTGACGAAGATGGGCATGACACTGATGCCCAATCCGGGCGGATTTGAGTCTTTTGTGTGTCCCTCTCTTCTCGTCCCATTACCTCAATCTAATAACCTAGATGTACACCTTCACCGACGAGTCCTCCCTTGCCCCCCTCATCGACATCATCCGCCCCCTCCGCATCGCCAACATTCTCGAAAATGTTGCACAGTTGCGCCATGGCCTGCAAACCCTCTCCGTCAAAGGGCTTCCACGGTCTACGTACTACACTGGCTCGGGCCCCATCCCACCATCCACCATCTCCGAGCACTTGAGGAAGACGGCGACGGGCGACTGCGCGTGGGTTTACTACGGGATGTCGTACGGGCCAGCGCACATCCGGAAATACAAACTCGATGTCATTGACGCCGAGTTTCACAAAATCCCTGGATGCAAGAAAATTGATCCGAAGACGATGCCGGCGGACGAGTATTTCTGGTCGAGAGATAGGGTAGCATCCGGGACCCCGGATCTAGAGGAGCTGAAGTGGGTGAATTGGGTGCCAAATGGGTCGCACATCGCGTTTTCGCCGGTTTCCCCGATACAGGGGAAGGATGCGAGTGCATTATATGAGTTGGCGAAGCAGAGACATACGGAGGCGGGCATTGATTTGATGCCGGCGTTTTGTGTGGGGCTGAGGGAGATGCATTTGATCGTGGAGATTGTGTTTGATGCCACAGATGAGGGGATAAGGAAGCGGGCAGAGAAGTGTCTGAGGTGAGTATTCGAGAGGGAGTATGGGGTTGGAGGATTTGCTAATCGGTGACAGGGATATGATTGATGACGCAGCAAAGCTAGGTTATGGGGAGTATAGAACGCATCTTGCGCTCATGGACCAGGTGGCCGCGACGTACGACTTCAACGAGGGGGCGCTCATGAAGTATGTTTTTCGATGTCCTAGTGCCGCCCAAGCTGATTTCCTAGATTGAACAACACTCTTAAAGATGCACTAGATCCGAACGGGATTCTCGCACCAGGACGCTGCGGCATCTGGCCTAAGAGGTATCGAGGCCGAGGGTGGGAGCTGAAAGGTGGTGAGACGAGCAGTGAGGGAGATGGGGTTACACCTGCTGCGGGAGGGGCGAGAATTTAGGAGTGGTTAAAGAAACATGGGTATGTGGTAGTAGTGGTGCATGAGAAACTGAATCGAAGGACGACCATGTCTCACGACGGGATTGTCTTAGTAGCTTGTCCGAAGACAAAAGTAGCCTGTGGAGTCGTCGCACTGTCCCAATCAACGTAACACTGGTAGGTAGCGTCATAGGAATCGCAGAGGGATTGGATTGTATTGATGCATGACGAATCAGCGTCACGATGGCACCTTGACCACCTTCCGCCCCGTAACCTCGTAGCGTTGCAGTTCTTGTATAATTTTGGGGGCATCGGCGAACTCGTAGACCTCGATCTTGGGCGTGATCTTACCTTGGAGCGCGAGCTGCAGGAGCTCGTCCATTTGCTCGCTCGTTCCGGTTGATGAACCCTTGATGACGAGGCCTGGATATGTCAGCACTCATCTAGTCTGAAGGAGTGGGATAGCATACCCCGATTCGCAATGTGTATCGGACTCATGGGGAACATGAAGTCGTCCGGCGGCAGCCCTACGCACACAAACACACCATTATTGCGCACGAGACTTGGGGCCTGCTGGTACGCGCGCTCGCTGCCGGCTACGCAAATGACACCATGTGCACCCTCGCCGTCGGTCAGGGCCTTGACGGCGCTTACGACGTCCTCCTTCGTGTAGTCGACAAAAGCCACGGCGCCCATCTCTTTGCACAGTACCCGCTTGTCCTCGCCGCCGTCGATGGCAATGACCTTGTACCCTTTATGGGCCGCAATCTGCACGCCAATGTGTCCTAGTCCGCCGCCCGCACCCACAATAGCGATAAACTCGCCCGGCTGCACCTCCGGAGCGACTTTGGACACCGCTCCTGCGAGACTCAGACCTGCGCAGAGCAGCGGGGCGGCCACCTCAGAGGGCACGCCATCTGGGATGAGGGTGAGGTAGGTGGCGTGGGCAACGACGTACTGCTGCAGCGTACCATTCACACTACGGCCTGTATTGAGCTGGCCGGGGCAGTTGTTCACCTTCCCTCTCTTACACGCCGCGCAATTGCCACACGCACTCCAGAGCCACTTGATGCCGACACGTTTGCTGAGGAGGTCTGATGCCACGTCCGGCCCCAGCTTCACGACGACGCCGACGCCCTCATGGCCAGGGATGTCCTCGTACTTGCCCATGCCCTCAACGTTGCGACAGTCCGAGTGGCAAATGCCCGAGCACTCCATCTTGACGAGCACCTCGCCCTTCGCCGGCTGCTGGATGTCAACCCCGTCGCGAATCACGAGCTTGCCCTCGGCGCCGGGGCTCTCGATCCAGGCGACCGTCTGCGATGTGGGAAGCGCCATACCGGAGGATACAGAAAAGAGAGGGCTGATTTGTATGAGTCTTCAGCTTCGAGGTGAGGGAAGTGGTCGTCAGTTCCTTCCCAACTCCGAAGACGATTGTCCTTGTGTTCCTGCCCCGCCCTGCCCCGCCACAACATGGCCCCGCCAATCACATAGCTTACATCCCGTATCACTCCCGAGGCCTGAGTGCACCTTCCGCATTCCATTTCGAAGATATGACTATAGGGCTTCAGTGGGTGGAATGGAAGGCATCGGACATGGGTGGTTTTACTTTGTTCTAATTGTAACACGTGCCTATATTTTGAGAACACTCACAATTTAATGTAATATTACACAGTAAAGCATTCTACATCAGACGAAGTCCTCACCTCCGTTAGGTATCCAGAAGCGCAACCCTGGCGAAATATAGGACAGACATCGCTCTGCGCCATATTAGTATCACATCACGTTTTCACACAGCAAAGTTATTAAGCCATCAAACAGATTGCTAGCCAGAAAACCACTGTAAGACAGGAAATGACATAGACAGGTCCATTCTCGTCCCCAAAACCCTCCTTCACAAGACTTCGATCCTACACCACCCTCCACCCTAAATCATCACCCTTTCCCACTATCCCTCGCGTCTCCCCTTCGCCTCACACCACCTAACTTGCGCCTCCAAACACCCCCTCGGCGTCCGCGCCCCCCTCACACTCTCCGCCCACACATCCTCACCCTCATTCCCACCCTGCGGCTGCTCCTGCTCCCCTACCCCCCCTCCTACACAACGTCCAGTCCCGGTCCCACAGCCCGCGCCCCCATCCGAAGCCGCATACCAAGCAATCTGCCCCGCGAGCGCAGCAGCCGGCGTGCTCGCGCTAACGATCTGCGCGGCAAGCATCTCGGCAGCGCCATCGGGCAGGTGCTGGGATTGCGGGGGGCGGATTATTCCAGCACGGGTCAATTCTTCCTCTTCGGCGGCGAAGCGGACGTCGTAGTCTTCCTCTTCATTCTCCTCGGACGTGGAGGGTAGAAGTTGGGCCCAGGTGTAATTAGCCTGGGTGGGCGGATGGGCCCTCGGCGCTTCTGGGGCGCTGCTGGTGGGGACGGAGGGTGGGGGGAGGTCGAAGAAAGGATCGAGTTGGGCGTCGTAGAGGCCGTTTAGAGAGGGGAGGATCTGAGACCAGGTGGTGTGGACTACGGGGTTATATTGGTTCTGCATTTTGAGTATGGTGGTGTTGTTATTGATGAGTTTTGAGATGGCGTGAAGTGCGATATGTGAGATTGATTCAAGGTCACGTATCGTAGATGATGTTCAAAAGTGAATTAATCCTCGATTTCTCCCTCGTCTTCTCCTTTTTATACACCTCGCGTGCTCGACCTTTCATTTCCTTTCTCCGCACGTCTCGCGCCCGAACCGGAGACTCGGAGCCTTTTTTCCTGACATCCTGTGACACAATTCACTCAAGGAGAGGTAGATCTGAGCCTTGGGAGATCCAGAGAAAAGGGCAGGTGCGGGGGATTGGAGGAGTAGATGAATTAACGTGGGACGCCTGGTGCGTGTCGGGCCCGAGGGTCACGTGAGTCGGTGTGAATGGAGAGAAGCACCGATGGTGACGTCATGGTCGGAAATCGTCCGACGAGTTATCGACTTCATGTCTCATTAAACACTCCTACTTCCCTTCCGATTTGGTCTTGGTAGTGGGGGGATTGAAATGAGGATGGCTCCAGTCCGAAGCAATTCTTGGGAAATTGGCCCTAGTACTAAATGCTGTTCTCCCAGTTCAATACATCTCACAAGTTAACGTGAGATTTCTCAATTTGTAAATATTCAGCACAGAGGTTCACTTATAGTTGAATCATTTCTCTACATATTAGTGTAATTACGTTAATATGTTTTCACAAGCAATTTTATTTTGCAACTATTGCATGCTCATAAGTCTATGCGAGCAGGTCTAGTGTTCAGCGTATCACCGACTTCGCAGATACTAGAAATGCTATAGTCTCTCGTTTCTCTCGGACTAAGCCAGCAATTCAAGATGAATACTGTGCAAGCAAAGTATCAGCTATTCTAGTCACTTTTCAAAGATTTTCTACAACGGTGAAGTGAACCCCAGAGCGCTTGCCTCAACTTCAACGTCGCTCCCTCTCACTTCGTGCGAATGACGATAAATTACTCACTAAGCGAAGTAGCGCCCTCTGTGCTAGACAAATTTCAAAATTTCTAGCAATTCCGTGTCCTGTCCCACTCACCTATCCACCTCTAAGACGCCATGGAGTACAATAGCGCCCTCGTACCCTCAAACCTACTTCCAGTCAACACCTACACCCGCTGGATACAGGTCACTATCGACAACCTGCCTAACGATGCTACCAAAGCATCCACTCGCGGGGTCATGGCAGGACTCTCTGAACAAGTCTACGGTCAAGCATCGCGACTTGACCTTCTCATCAAAACCATCTTTGACAAGCTGATGCTAGACAAGCACTGGGCGTTGACGGCTGTCTTTCTCTATCACCACCTCTCGAATATCATGGAGTACAATTTCTTCGACAGGAGCTACGTCGACGGCAAAGGAAAAATCCTTACAGGGTCGAAGGTGGTCCTCAGAACTCTCATGCATTATAGCGAGGTCACGCTGAAGAGTCTTGTGGTGTCCAATTCATGGTACATTTGTCCAGGATTCCTTCCCTTCCTAGCTGAACTTTGGCGCAGTGATCTACAACCCGCGGCGATGTTGCAGAAGATGTTGGAGGAGACTATTGACATGCTGAACTCGTCGGACAGCCTCTTCGCTGGCGACAACTTCGACATCTTCATCGAGTTTATCGTTCTGGTCGGACCGAAGCTGGACGAGGGCGCAATGGAACCGTCGGACTTCACGGCCTGCATAAACCGCCTGCGCAAGCATGGAATGACTGCCCCCTTGACTATCGCAGTCACGATTGGCGGTTTGCTACGGCTTCGCGAGCATGGATGGGACCGAGAAGCGTCGCTTGGCCCCCATTAGCTGATGCGATCAAGTAAGAATTTGACATTGCGGAGAGAGTAGCTTGAGGTTCTTCAAAGAGAGTAAACACCAACAACTTCTCATGCTCGGTCTCCCTCCTCGTGCGAGGATGGAAAATTTGGGTTTTCGGCTGGGTACTGCGTGCACCTTGAGGGCAGAATCCTATCACCTTGCTTGACATATATGCGGTAGGGTTGCTACTGAATGACAAAATCAACCACAAGAGAGCTCTCACGTGCTGCCTATTCGCTTAGACCCAGTGATGATTACAAGTGATGATGACTACGGCTGTATTTTCTTACCATAGTCTCCTCATTTCCATGTATCTCAGCAAACATAAATCCATCATACGCGCTAATTATCTAAAGCCAAGCATCAAACCACCTAACTGCCTGAACAAACGAGGATTCCTTCGCATACTTCTGCCTCGGAATGTTGAGATCTACTCGGACAGCAAAGCCATGCGGGGCACCAGAATACAACGCCGTCTGATATGTTGCGTTTTTGGTTGTCAGGATGTCCTCAGCATTTCGGCGAAGCGTCGAGTTGAAAGCGCCATCCAATTCTACACGCACCGTCAGCAAATTGCCTATAATATACCCCAGATGTCAACTCACCTCCAGCTGCGATGCTGATCGGGCCCGCAATATTTTGAATCTCCGTTGCCTCTAGCCCACTGGGATGTGCGATAAAGCCCACATCAATGCCCTTTCCTTGTGCAAGGAATCGGGGTACGTATTTCCCGCCGAAGCAGTAACCTACACCTCCGATCCTTTGCACGCCAAGCTCGCTGCGAATGTAAGTAATAGTCGAGGCGATTATGGAATCAATCTCGGCTGCCGGGTGCCTCGTGCGCCACTCGGTCAAATTAAGGGTGCCCTCTGGAGAACTGACGGGGACGGCATCGCCCTTGAAGAGATCGGGGAAGATGACTAGATAACCGGCACGAGCAAGGGAATCCGCAAGGCTAATTAATTAGATCATGTAGGCTACTGCTGCTTCTAGATGGCAGGCTTACAGTTTGTTCTGGAGCAGTGGCACGCCGTAGATATCCGAAACGAAGAGAATCGCAGTGCTAGTGTTTGCGCTTTTGTCTTTGGGATACGAGTGGTAAGTTTGTACTAGAGGATATCAGCATTGTTCTTCATACAGTTTAGACCGAAAACAACTCACTGCCGCTAATATTCTTGAATTCTCCGGCCGGCGTGCCTTCGTTGCTCACTACAGGACATGTGGTCGGCTTCTTTGCTAGAACGGTCGCAATTCCCACCAAAGCAACAGCGAGCAACCGTGTGAAGATTATAGCCATTTCGTGAACAAACAAATAGTAAGCGAGCTATGCAACGAACGATGGCAGAGGAGAATTGGCAGGTATTCTGCCGTCGGGGCAACGTGGAAGGTTTATCAATCAACACATTGCGCACGCCCAGCACGCTATTGCTTGTTATTGACTACATTAGGCATAGCATGTACGAAGAACGTAGAGTGATTAATTACGACATTCTTGGCAGGTACGATTTGAAATGATGTTCCCCGGTTTCATGTAGAGCCCGGTGTTAAGCCGGGATTAAACAGAAGTCGCATTTCATCATTTACCTTTCATGTTGCTATTAAGCATGGTTATGCCGATTTAGGACTTGAGAATTAGGCACCATTGGCCAATCTCAACCACTTCTTTTTGTGGGCGGAGTTACATAAGAGCGCGGATCTTTTGGGTGCGAACATCATCTTCCAAGGTTGTCGAAGTCGGTCCTTTCTTTGACGCCAACACCTCATATGGACATGCAATACAACGGAGGCTGTACCAATCTGATCAGGTATAAAATTTCTCTAGGATTTTGCATAGTCAAAGCTCTACAACATTTAGAATCTGAACTAGGCTCTCCCTAACGCCTCCGCCTTCTCCCGTTCTCTTCCAAACTTAAGATATCCGAGTTGCAATTCCAAACTTGCACTCTCACCCACAACCCACTTCAGCCCGTCATCGGACTCACTGAGTCTCCTCAAATCGTCATTCACCTCCTGCACAACCTTCACAAATTCTTCTCGTGCGCCTTTGCTGTCAAAGAACGCATTCCCGACAAATCTTCCGAGCGTCACATGTGCAGAAGGCGCTGTATAACACATGTCGATACTAACGCCGCTTTCAAGCGCAAGCGCGTGCATGTCGCTTCTCAAGTGGTGGTATGTATACGGCGGTTCAGTCAACGGCAGGAAGTTCAGTGCAATGCCCATCTTATCAAAGTTTAGCTGTGGTAGACCAAGCTCAGGCTTGCTAGCGAGTGTTGAAATAAGATCCAGGATTTGCTGAATTCGTGCAATTCCAACTTCGTCGGCAACTGAGCGGAGCTGGGCGACGGAGTGTCGATGCGAGAGCTCGATTACGGAGAGATGAAGGTCATTTGTAGGTATAACATGGAGGTCCGGTCCAACGAGCGAGGCTATCCGGTTCTGAAGCTTGTGGATGAGGGCAATGATGGGCGGGGGAGGTCTTGTCCATATTACAAGACAATTGACTTCCTGTGCATCCAGATCGTCCGAAGTAGCCAATGGTGTGCCATTAATGGAAGAGCTCAATCTCTCTTGTCGCTCTAGGTATTTGATAAGTGCTTGGTCGGGAGTCACAGGGTTGACATCGCTCAATCCGAATGCCTTAACTTGGGCTGTGAAGTACTGGGTTCGGTGACTTTGGTAAGCCTCCTGAACTTGTGCCTGGCAAATGTAAGTCTCGAATATATGGACAGCATTGGAAGAGTATCTAGGTGCGTACTGAATTTCCTGCGCAGTCCGGGTGGTCCAGAAGTTCTTTGTACCAATTCCTTCTCGAAGGTGGTCCGGCAGCGAGCGCGGGGAAGGAGAAGGCTGTCATAATAGATCTAGCTGCAGGCAATGATCTTCAATTTTGTTGGACGGTGGATGTAAGTGGCTTTCGTGCGATCGTTGTGATCTTGTTTTCTAGTGATTGTGGCTGAGCACAGCGCCATGACAAGGAAGAATGGTAAAACAAAACAAATCTTGGAGCCCATACCCTGATAGGCGATAGATCCGACGCTCAGCTAGCTTCTTAAAAGATCCCCATTTCGCCCTTACCTGAATTTGGCCAGAGCAGCGAATCTTCGTCGCTTCTTGCCCGAACCTTTCCCTGGTTCAACATCCCTTTGAACTTCTTCAGTCTCCAAATCTTCGTTCGCGATTTTTGACTTGATTTCCGCTTCTGTTATTCTTCTCCACACGTACCAGATGAGGAACGTTAGAAGAGTGAGCGGAATCATAGTGGCCAGCAGTATCCACCACAGCCGCGACGCACTGAATGGAGTAGAAGATCCATCTTCTGTGCTGCTACCTACCTGTTCCGCAGAAAAGAGATTGGTTCCCAAAATGCCCTGAAAGGTGTTAGTACTGCATTACTTTCGACTGAGATTTAAGGACACCTACGCAGACGAAGGTACCAGGTAGAAAAAGCATAGAAACAACAGCAATAGCTCTCATAGATGCGCCCTCGTGCATAGCTTGCATTCCGACCTTTTCACTCCAGCGAGCATTCTTCTGCCCGGATAAACTGAACAGCTACAATCGTTAATTTGATATTGAGATGACTCGAAGTGCATTCTTCTCACCAAGGTCAGAAGTCGCTCCGCTCTGTTTGACACATCCTCGATAGAAGAACTGGAGTAGGCGATTTGGTTCTCTAGTCGATCGAACTCCTCGTCGACGCGAAGGTACAGCCAATCCCGATCTTCAGGATTCGGGACTTTCCTAACGAGCAGGTAAAATAGCTCGTGATTTTTGCGAAGACGCTCAATCACCCCAAGGATGAATTTCAGCTGCAATCTGTCCTGGTCAAGATTTCGAACAGCGAGGTGCAGTCGTCGCACGTTGATTGCATTGACTTCGTTCTTTTTGCCTTTCCCTTGGTCATGCGCCTTTTCTTCCTCGAGTCTCACACTGTCCCGTGGATCACGGGCGGCTCGTCGATACCATTGCGCCGTCGAATTGAAGTGGAATAAGCAGATCGCAAACGGGTTGTCAACGATCAACTTTGTGCTTGGTTGCATTACTAGTTCTTCCACCTTCGCAATGAGCTCTATTTTCAACTTACACGGAAGGTCGTTGAAGGATCTGTATTTCAGCAGAACAACTGTGGTGTTGCTGACGACGTTGTACTTGGTGACGATAGTCATTTTGAGGTCTGCATCTTTGTCGACACCAATGTAGTATGCCCTCGCTCGAATGGCATACCAGAACTCTGATATTTAAGATTAGCTCCTCGAGTTTAGTGAAGCTGCTATTGTAACTGTCACCCACCGAAAGATGTAGTCTCATTCGCTTTGTTCTTGGTCACTCTAGACCCAAATATTTGTTCCTGACCCCTAATGTGGGAAGAAGCCGCGGGTGCAATGTCGTATGTCGTCAAGATCTTGAAAAGTGCTTTCTGAGAGATGTTGAACTGATCGCCGACAAATGCAGATGGATCTTTTGGTTCAGCTGGATCGCGTGCCAGCTCGTCATACATCTCGTTCTTTAGAAGGACTTTGATAGCCTCTGGGTTCTTTGCCACAACTTCTGCGATTTTCTCGTGCACCGTCGGCAATAGTAAGACAAACCTGACCTGTGGTGGAGGTTCCGCCTAAGTGATACATCTGTTAGTTGTAACTATGGATAAACTCCATCGATGTATAGAAGAAAACTCACGAGAATACGATCGATATCATCATCACTACACATTCGCCGCGAACCAACACCGTCGTTGTGATCAAACACCAAAACATTTGATTCCCTTGCATAACCTTCCGATCTCCACGACCTAGTTTCGGCACGTAGTTCCTGCTGAGCCAACTCTCCATCATCGAATGCTGCGACGTAAGAAGGCAGACAAAAGGGATAATTTGGTAAATTGTTTTTCGACATTTTGCTTGAATTAGAGGATGTAAAAGACATTCAGATGTAAAATTGTTTCGATAGTTGAGGAGACTTCGACGCGCGCATTCTTCGAGGTGCAGCCTACATAATTTGAGCCGCCCCAGGGCTGTGCATCCATTGGCGCGTCCTGAAACTCATGTGGCCGTCTTCGGAGCATGGGATTGGCTGGAATAGAGGATCGGAAGCAATACGAGCTGGGGCCGGTCAGCCTAGCCGCTAAAGCAATAAGACGGGGAAATTCTGTTTCTAATTAAATTCTAGGATGAAACTGGTCACATTGTGCCTATGAAAGGTTCTACGGCCGGCCTTAGAAAAGGATTCAACTGCAATGGAGATGCGAGGAATTCATGGCCACTTATGCACAAAGAGACAGAAATTTTATGCCCTGCAAGAGAGGTGAGAGCGCGCAAGCCATGACTGACCAGAAAAGTCTACTTTTCTGCTCCATGATAGTTTATGCTTCCATAATGTAAAAATCGGGCTCGAATATATCTTTAACACATTTGAGAATTTGCCTCGCCGGGAACTGGCACCGGGAACAAGTGGATCTAGGTCCAGCATGGGTGCGTCTGAGTAAGCAGCCGATGTGTTTAAAGTTGATCCTTTTTTTCCCCTGCCGATCTTATACTCAACTCAAACTCCACATTAGCTTGTCATGAGAAGAAGGCAGCACATTAGGGTTCCGATTTCAGCGTAATCCACTCCTAATAAGCTACGATCCTAGTCTAGCATATACTCGATTATTAGGGAATCCGTCACTCGTTTATGTGCATTTGCCAACATATGTAGATAGGATTTTTTGGATTTTTTCAAAATGTGAGGGTTGTTTGACGAAGATATAAACACCAAAGAGGCCTAGTAGATCCTATGAGAAACATGTGCAGATCTGAGTGTTGCATTTTCGGGCTCTGGCTCTCATCTGATTCTCTGATAATTTGGACATATTTCTGAATCGGGCATTGGATATTTCCTTCTAAATATTTAGACGTCAAGTGACCTATGAATAAAGGGCCATTGGAAGAAGCTAGGTAGTCTCGTATCGCTCCTGAGAGAGTTGATAGAATGAAGTGCCAACGTCCCGTTACAATTACTGGCATCTGACTAATGCTCAGCATGAACAAGCTAGTGCCCGATTTAGACTAGTGTTTCGACTACATTCACGACTGGCCTCACGAAAGCATCTCTCAAACAACAACTGCGACATGTCTTTCGACGAGGTGGTGAGACCACGTCAATCCACTCGCTACGAGGGCGAAGACACGAGCGTGACAAGCAGGCAGGAGCTATATGGCTGGTACTCGTACGCGATAGCAGCAGAGGTGTTTGCCGTGGTTGCCGTGGGTAAGCAGAGATTATGTTCTCCAAGTATCCTCAACGAAGCGAGCTAAAGATATTGAAAGGCGCATTTCTGCCCGTGCTGCTCGAACAGCTTGCACGAGAACGAGGCTTCTTCTTTTCAGATCGATCAAAGTCATGCGTGGACCACCAATCCGGAACCGGAAGCGACGGCAATCCGATGAGACTTCAGATTCGAGCGAATGACGACCAGAAAGAGCAATGTGTTGTGAACTTCTTGGGCGCCGATGTTACCACCGCATCCTTTGCGATGTATACGGTTTCCGCTGCAGTTGTGGTTCAAGCTGTCACGCTAGTATGCGTCAGCTCTTTTGCTGATTATGGTACGCGAGTAAATGAATGTTGGAAGATGATTCACTGACGCTTGTAGGGCCGTACCGTAAGAAGATGTTGTTGATGTTTGCATACACTGGCTCGATTGTCAGCGCACTTTTTATCTTCATCACGCCTAGTGTATACTACTTTGCATCCATCCTCGTCATCATTGGCGTCACATGTCTAGGCTGCTCATTCACACTCTTAAATGCGTTCCTCCCATTACTAGTATCGAATTATCTAGACGGGGAAATCGACGACGCATCATCAGACGTCGAGCTCGAAGCTCTTAACCCAGAATCTACAACCACTCGCCGCTCCGATCCCGAGAAACTCGTGCGTGACCTTGAGCGATCCGCAAAGCTATCTTCGACGGGCCTAGGACTAGGCTATATTGCAGCCGTATCCGCACAAATCTTGAGCATTGGAATCCTGGTCATCTTCTCGAAAACATCTCTTGCGGCCAATAACCCCAGTCTCCCTATCCGAGTGGTCCTCCTCTTTGTTGGTATATGGTGGGCCATTTTTAGTATCCCCACGATCCTCTACCTTCGGCCACGCCCAGGGCCCCCTCTCCCCATTCAATCCAGGAACACTCTAGGCCACAAACAAAAAAGCACATTCCTCTTCTACACAAAATTCTCTCTATCATCTTTCTGGAGCACACTCAAACGCGCTTTCCGTCTCCCCCAAGTCACAATCTTCCTCATCGCATGGTACGTAATATCGAGGAGTACCCAAACGTCTTCTAAACTCCCTTACACAATCCATGAGCAGCACTAACTAGTACCTCCTTCAAGGTTCCTCCTCTCCGACGCCATTGCCACCATAACTGGCACCGCCGTCCTCTTCGCACGAACAGAGCTCCACATGAACACCATCCCCATCGCCCTGCTCTCCATAACCTCGATTGGGTCCGGCATCCTCGGTGCCTTCGCCTGGCCCCGCATCTCCACTTACTTCTCACTCCGCCCCAAAACCGTCTTGCTCATTTGTTCCCTCTCCCTCGAAATAGTTCCCTTGTACGGCCTCCTAGCCTACATTCCGCTGCTGCACCGCCTCCACGTCGGCGGCCTTCAGCAACCCTGGGAGATATACCCGCTCGGGGCTATCCATGGGTTCGTCATGGGCGGCATAGGTAGTTATGCGCGCAGTGTATTTGGCAGTCTGATACCCGAGGGACGCGAGGCGAGCTTTTTTGCATTATATGCGGTGGCGGATAAAGGAAGTAGTGCGTTTGGACCTGCACTTGTGGGGTGGATTGTGGATCGTGAAGGGACGATTAGGCCAGCGTTTGTGTTTTTGGCCGTGTTGGCGCTGATGCCAGGGCCATTGTTGTGGTGGCTGGATGTCGAGAAGGGGAGGGATGATGCGAGCAGGATGGCGGGGAAGGAAAGGAAGAGAGAGGGGGGCGAGGAAGAGGGAGAGGAAGATGATGATTAGACATCCGCTATCTCTGACGTCTCGTTACGTAGGTCCTTCTAATAAAGATATTTTGGTGGCTTAAACACCGACCAAGTCCTCGGAAAATCTTTGGAAAATCGCACTACAGTTATCATAGACGTGTCCAAAGACTGAAGATGACGGTCACACTCTCATATCATGGTATTCATCCAAGGGGTCAGAGTAGATGTCATTCCGGACAAAACCTACTAACCGCGGAGTAGCCAGCGGTGCCGAGTCTAAGAAATGATTCCAGATACACCGGGCCTCCTTTTCCTATCATAGTCCATGACGACATTATTTCGTAGAAGCCAAAGGCAAGAGCCACCCAAGGAGCAACATCGCCAGCCTCGTTCAAGCCACTCCAGCGCCAGTGCCATCGCCTCGATACCGATTGTGCCAAGGAACCTCGTCATCTCTTCCTCACTACGATAACCTCTTCACAACCAGATCTGCTTCCAGGTTACCTAATCAAACCCATTCTTCCTCGCCCACTCCTTTCCGCCCCACCCCTCATGATCCAATGGCCTCACTCGGAACTTGGACCCGATCTCGACCGTTGGCGGAGCCCAGGTATCGCCAAGACCGATGCCCCAGAAGCTCAGACCGTATCTACTTCCATCCTTCTGGCCGGGAGACAGCGGGTGCGGGGAGCACTCCATGCGCGAACCGGTGGTCCTGGGCTGGTCGTTGGTAGGGGTGTCGAAGGGTGGTGGGGAGGGGAGCAAGCTGCGCTCATAGTCTGATAGGTTGAAGGCAGACTTGATCGGGAGCATGAGGTGGACGGGAAGGGTAGAGCGTGCATTGGTAGGATACGGGCTGGGGTCTGTAGCGTGGCCGTTGTGGGAATGCATGCCATTTTGGTTTTGCATACGCTGATGGAAATGAATGTCTTCCTGATGGTGCATATCCTCCCTGTGAAATACATCTTCCTGTACGGATGCGGTAGCGTTCCACTGCGTTGCCATGTTTGTAGGAATCTCGGCGTTTGACTTCCAGGTCCCGTCTCCTCGATCATCCCGGAATGCACCACCAAAATCAGACGTGAAGGCACGAGCTGACGGACCTACACCCGCATCTTCGGGGTAGATATCAGCTTCTGACGGCATCGGACCCTGATCGCTGCGCTTCATGCGTGGCCCTTTGGGCTTCCTTCCCCGACCGCCCCGGCCACGATTCTTCCCACCACGGCCATGTTCCTGCGAACTTGTCGTCGACGGGGGGTCCGGATTGCCGCTGTAGCGCTCGGCGTTGTACTGATGATTGAAGAACGCGGGCGTCCTCGTGCCAGGGGGTGGGAGGTAGGTCCCGGGTGGTCCTGGCCCGATGGGGTTGTTGCCGGGTTCGAAGGACATACCTGGAGCATTCAAATCATGGCTGAACGGCGTAGTCAAAGTCTGCAGTGGAGCGAATGCCGGCGGATGCGGAGTCGGGGATGCTCGGAAGGTCGAAAGGTACTCTGTAGGCATGATAGTCTTGTCTGAATCATCAGACACTGTACTCATCCAGTCATCCTCAGCGCCACGGCCTGTTGGGGCTTTTGGTAGACTGTTAATCTTGGGCAGATAGTACGCTATATTCTGGTTTAGTGCCCAGTTCATGCCACCATGTCATCGAAACTTACATTGAGCACCAGGCGCCGGAGCACGCGACATTCCGAGTTGGTTCACGTACTCGATCTTGGTCTCGACCCCGCTGTGTTTGTCGACCGGGTCGGTGGGTGAGCCCAACCTCTGCCACTCTGCCTCAGTGAATTGCGTGCTCTGTTGCATGCCACCACGCGCGCTTCTCGTAAATCCCCCTCCTAGAATATCCGGCCGCTTGTTGAACAGAGGCGAGAATTTGTTGCGTGCATCCAAGAGAGAATGAAGGCCGTCTTCAGTAGAAACCCCAAAGACTGACCCACTGGCGGCTGCCATCGGGCGCGCTGTAAATCTATCCGCCTTATGTCCAGAGGACGGGCTACCAAATGATACACCACCATCGAGGCCCTTAGCCCACAAAGCCGGTGGCGCAGTGGATGGGGTAGGTAGCTGTCCAGGCGCTGCGCCGTTCTTGATAGCTTGTGCTGCTGGACTATTGTAAGCGCCAAGTGTCGCCCATGGATCACTCTTAAAAAAAGTACCTCGCATACGCGGTGGAGTCTGAAGAGATGGGTACAATTCAACACCTTGGGTTTGGTACCCGTCGAAGAAAGGCTGAAAAGGATTCTCTGTCATGTGAAAGTAAGCCTCGTCGCCCTCCCGCAATACAGTATAAGTATATTGACCTTTGGGTCCGACCGCAAAGGCACCAAGAGATGAGTTTGCGATGGCCACACCACCTGGAGGGGATCTAGACTCGGAGACGGCCGGCGTGGTTGACGTGGGCAGAAAGGTTGAAGCCGCGGGATTGAAGGAGGATGCCTTCGGGTTGAATGTTGAACTCGCTTCTCCCTTCATATTGAACGGACCCTCCGCTCTAGGATACATCTGCGACAGCGATTAAAAAGAGAAAATCCTCAGGCTGGTAACACGTAGAGACAACGCGTAGAGACAACGCGTACAGACAGCGCGTAGTGATTCGTCGATGGGGAGGTATAGAGCAGTTGACTTACAGCTTTGAGTGACCACAGCGGCTGGCTTGCGTGAGAAAGAGCTGCGGATCTTAACCCTAGTGAGTCTATGCAGTGGATCGCGTGAGTAGCGTGGAATACCTCTAAACAGATGCGTTGTGTAATCGCTGCGTGAGAAGCAAGTCGGAGGTGTTGGTGTGTCTGAGCAGAAGACGGGAGAGAGGTGGGAGGGAGTGAGAGGGAGGGAGTGAGAGAGAGAGTGAGAGAAGAAGTGAGAGTGGTGGAGGAAGAGGGAGAGGAGAAGCCAGACTCTCGAAAGTTTGACTTGTATATGTGAAGGTCAAAAAGCATAGACCAGCGTATTTCACTAGCGTCGGTGCTTAGGGAGAGCATTTGGAGCGCCCACAGACGCCTTGGGTTAGCTCACGACGCAAAATTGACTGATATCAAAGCTGCAGTCATGTGATGTCGAGGAATATATTCTATTAGGCTCAAAAAATGCTCTTCCTCGGCCTTTTTGTTGATAAAATGAAATAGTTTATAGACGAAAGAGAACAGGGAGAGCAAAGAAAACAATGCACTGCCGCTCTCTGATTGGACGGTTCGTACTGATCAAAATACGTCAGTATGGTCACTTACCTGATGTTTACTTTTCACTAGCCTCTCATTGTTTCCAGACCAACAACTTCAACCCCGCCGACCCTCTGGCGCGCGATCAGGTAATCAGCCTCTCCGCACGAGCAGAAGCTGAGCAAGTTGTAGAATATTTCTCCATCTGTTTGCTGTATCGATACGAACAATCGCCATGGCTCATGTTCCCGGCTCCCTAAGCTACGAGCCCGAGCCGTCGTTCTCTGTTCCCCAGGTCGGCCCGGCTACTACGCTACCTCCGCCAGATCGCCACTCAAAACGGTCAGCGACGGGGTGCAAACATGACCTCCATCCGTCCTTACCTTCTCATACGCCCCTCTGTCTGACATGCATCCTAGGGACTGCGCAAGCCAAGCTAGAACAAGCTCAGGAGAGATTACTAGACCAAGGTGGATTGGATCTGTCCTGGGCCCTGCGCGATAGGAGTTGGGTGAAAGCGCGGCTCGCATACTATCATGCACGGCGTGGACTCGAGAAAGCGAAGAAGAGAGACCAACTGCGGTGGGAGCGGGAGCAAGCCTGGGATGAGGCGCACCTTCTGTCGAAGTTTGAGCAAATAGACGCAGGCAGGCAGCCAGATGCTGAGACCGAGTGCTCTGCATGTTCGTCCATGATCTCTGGTGAGTTGGAAGTACCTAACCTGAAGATCGACAACAGTCTTGCGTGGTGGGATCGTCCAGACGCGGTGGCACGCGCTTCGGAGCCGAAGACACCAAACCAATCTCGCATTCGCCGCAAACGTCCAGCACGGAGAGGATCACCTACCATGCATTCAATCATCCACGAACTGCGCACTGCGCTTCTCACCAGCGAATCTGAACAACAGCTCTGGGAAATGCGCTACAAAACCGAAGCCGCTGTGCGCCGAAAGCACCACCTAGGCGAGGGTACCCGATTCGAGCCAACCTTTTGGGACTCTCCCATATCCAGTCTGACGAGCCGAAACAACCATCTGCAGGCGCAAGCAGCAAAACGTATGGCCGAGCGACATGCAAGGGGAAACGCGCCGAGGCCAAGGCCGCCCAGAAGCTCATTGAGCCATTGCGAGTCCGCGGAGGAGTTTGTAGTTGATGAAGGACTGAAAGAGGCTATGCGGCTGAGGGAAGAGGCGGATGAGCTAGAGAGGGAAGCTAGAAGGGCGGGGGAGGATATTGGATTCCTCTATTTCGTCGGGCCATTTGATGAAACGGAGAAGTGGAGGGGCGACTTCGTGAAGAGCAAGCATTACTTGATCTGGAGGAATTGGACACAGCAACCAGGGATGGAAGACGATGACGAGGCGGAACACGAAAACATGATGGAATACGAAGACGAGGTGCAACACGGAAACATTACGATTTACGAAGACGAGGCGCCACACGGAGACGTGATGGAATATGAAGACGAGACGCAACACGGAGACGTGATGGAATACGAAGACGATGCTCAACTCGAAAATCTAATGGATTACGAAGACGAGATGCTGTAGTTGGGAAGTACGCTCATGCGTTCACGGATACGTCCGGTTCCAGAATATTGACGGGTTTGTTAGCCGATAGCGTGTACAGACTCAGTCGATTGGAGAGCAAGTCATGATACGGAAACTCACGATACGAATAGTGGGATAAAAATTGAGGGAGAATGACAGGTATGAAATAGGAGAAACGACGAAAAAAAAATAGCTTAATCTCAGAAAGAATTGACATGCATTTCTTCGCCTTGTGATTGGGAACTACAGTCGTATGACCGTGTGCTACATGCTACGAACTGAGAGAGCGGAAATTCTCATAGTGCCTGGAGTAGCGAGACAAGATAAATGACGACTTTAGTGAAGATTGTTGGTGTTGTAGTGATGTTCATGGATGCGCATTGAAGGAGTGAGGTCCACTAGCGCGGCCGAAGAACCCCCGGCGCGTCATTGGTTCCCGATCTCGACGGAAGCTTCACGTCAACTTTTCCCATTTCCATCTTTCCCATTCAACTCCACACGCCATCCTTCGCCATGGGTAAGAACACTGACAAGCTCTACATCACGCACTCCGAGTGGTCCTCCTCGGATGCCTTCGGCAACTCGCGCGGCGCGAACACCAGCGGAAGACACACCGCGAACGGCCTCGCCTCAACCTTCAGGCGCCTTCCCTTCAACTACTGCGCCGTCTCTCTCCAACCCTTCACCGATCCCGTGTGCACCGCATCTGGGACCATCTTTGATCTCACGCACATCCTAACCTGGCTCTCCAAACACGAGAACACGAACCCGGTTGACGGCACGCCGCTCAAGCGCTCCGAACTCATCACGCTCAATTACACCAAGAACGAGGATGGAGAATATGTCGACCCCGTGACGTACAAGGTGTTCACGGACAACACGCATATTGTCGCGCTGCGGAATACCGGGAATGTGTTCAGCTGGGACACGGTTGAGCGGTTGAACATCAAGGCGAAGAACTGGCGGGACTTGCTGAGTGATGCCGAATTCTCGCGCAAGGACATCATCACACTGCAGGACCCGCAGAACATCGAGTCGCGGGACTTTGGATCGTACAAACATATCAAAGACGGCGAGACGCTCATCCCCGACACGGAAAGCAGCGTTAACACGGCGGCGCTGGGCAGTGCCGCCAATCTGAAGGTCATGAAAGCGAAAGAGGCGGTCGCAAAGGCGCGTGCAGAGCGGGCAGCCAAAGGACAAGGACACCAGCCCTCGAAAGCCCTGATCGCAGCCTCGAAAAACGGCACCGCGCCAAAGGGCAGCACTCAAGCGCCAAAAGCAGCCTACAATGCCGCAGTCTACACCTCGGGCAAAGCCGCCGCGTCCTTCACATCCACGGGCATGACCCCGCACACCTCTGGCGAGCGCGCGCTCCTCTCAGACGAAGACTACATGCTGCGACCGAAGCGCATAAAACAAAAGGGCTATGCGCGCATCGTGACCTCCCTCGGCGATCTCAACATCGAGCTACTCCCCGAATTCGCACCCCGCGCAGTCTGGAACTTCGTCAAGCTCTCCCAAAAGGGCTACTACCGGGACACGCCCTTCCACCGCAACATCAAGGGCTTCATGGTGCAAGGCGGAGACCCCACGGGAACCGGAAGAGGGGGGCAAAGCATCTGGGGCAAGCCCTTCAACGACGAATTCGACGGACCAGAGAAGCACGACAAGAGAGGCATCATCAGCATGGCGAACAAAGGCAAGAACACAAACACATCCCAGTTCTTCATCACATACAGAGCAGTGCAGCACCTGGACCGCAAACACACCATCTTCGCGCGCGTCGTTGGCGGCCTCGACACCACGCTCCGCCAAATGGAGATGGCCGAGGTCGGCGAGAAGGACCGGCCCGTCGAGGACATGCAGATCCTGGACGTGGTCGTGTTCGTGGATCCGTTCGAGGAGTGGCAGAAGGAGCGCAAATCCAACGAGGACAAGCAGATGGAGGAGGAGGAGATCAGGAAGGCCGGCGGCAGGGCCGACGAGCGGACTACGTGGACCGGGAAGCGCATCCGCCAGGATGGCAAGGTGGAGAGCGGGGAGGTGGCTACGTTGGGCGTCGGAAAATACTTGAAGGAGGCGCAGTTGGAGACGCCGGGCGAGGATGAGACTGCGGGGTTTGTGGAGGAGGAGGAGCCGGTGCGGAAGAAGTCCAAAGTCCGGGGAGGGGGCTTCGGAAACTTTGACGCGTGGTGAGACAGGCAGGCTGCTCGATGTCGTCCGTCTGTTTTGCATTCATTTGAGAAGAGAAAAAAACTTCCCCGATACCCGAATTTACATTCACAATTGCAAATTTTACGCGTTTCCATAAATATTTGTATTTTGTCTTTGACCGTCGTTTGATTCTTATTTTCAAAACCTTGCACGTATTTCCGTGAGATCCTTTTAGACTGGGCTTCCCCCTTCCATCCATCCATCAATCATGCCCGTCAGTGCGGTCTAGACACATCATACATCCCCTCCCCCCCCCTCTCTCTCCTCATACCTGCCATCTTCATCCATGATGCATATCAACCGGGCCATGTGCCGATTATTAGTTCCAGAGAGGGTATATAGTACAAAAGAAAAGAGGCTCGATGCACCATGCAACGCCATGTGGTCCAGCACGCATTATCTCGGCATCCGCAGACTGCAAGTCCCAGCAATAGAAACAACATGAACCAACAACAAAAAAAGGTCTCATATAACGACCGTGACAAGCAGCAACATGCCCAGCAGCGCGCCTAGTATCGAGGCGCTGAAATGCTGCATCGAGGACTGCGGGGACGACCCCGTGGCTACGACGTCGAACGGACTGCCGCCGCCCGAGTCGGAGTTCGACTTCTGGCTGCTGGCTGTCTGCGCCGGGGCCGCCGTCGAAGAGTCGGCGGGCAAACTCCAGATAAAAGACGGCTGAGATGCGGCGGGGGTAGTCGGCGCGGCCGGAGCGAGGGTAGTAGCATCTGAATTTGCGGCGCTGGTGACCAAGGAGCTCGGGGCGCTGGAGCTCGAGGCGCCGGCGGAATTGGACGCGGCGTCCTGGCTGCTGGTCGCCTGGGCCTTGGACGACGAGGACGTAGTGGTGGAGGTAGAACTCGAGGCGGCCCCGATCGTAGTCACACTCACGCCCTGGCATAGAATCGGGATGCCCTTGCCTTGCAGGAACACGCCGATGATGCTCGTCTCGCTCACGTCGTCCAGAGAGCAGGACCGGCTGACGGCCTGCGAGATGGCGACGAGACCCGACACGCATGCGGCGCTGCAGCGCTGCTTGCTGGCGTCGAAGTCGGCAGCCACGCAGCCGGTGATGACTTGGTTGTAGACGGTTGCGCAGGGCTGAGGCAGGCTCTCGATGGCGGGGATGAAGTCGGAGAGGGCGACGGACGAGGTTGCCGCTATGGCGCGGGTGAGGAGCAGAGAGGCCATGAGGAGGCGGAGCGCGTGGGTGGGCGACATGGCGAGGTGGGTGGAGGGCGTGAGTCGATAAACGTGCAAGTGGTGTGGGATCTGGATTCAGCGCGGGACGTGCGGAGCACTGGTGACTTTTGACGGGCGTGGGTCCGCTGGGAGGGAATTGGCCGCAGAAGACGGTGTGGTGTGTGTGTTTGGTGTGGTGCGACGGCTGGGGTTTGGAGGGTGTGGTGTGCGAGTGAGACGCGGGCTGTTTGATGCAATGCGACGATGTCGTCTGCGCGAAATGCGGTTCTGCAGCGCTCCCCGGCTCTTTTCCCACCAATGCCAATTTGTTTGTCTGGATTTCAGTTTCCAAGATGTACTGGTATGCAGAGCGTAGATGCAGGTGCAGGGCTGCCTGGCCTGGATATGACTGGAGAGAGTGATGACGCGAACTTGGACGCTCTGCGACCGGGCCAATTGCGCTTCTTAATGAGAGTCCAGCTGGAGTTGCTGCAAGGTCGAATGAGTGATACAGAAAGGAGTGTGCTATGTAGGGGAGTGGAATCTGGCGCCGGGCCTGCAAGGAGAGGAAGGAGGGTTTAAAGAGGCAAAGGTACGGCCAGCGCAGGCTCGAGAGGGCTCGGGGAGAAAGGGAGGAGAGGGGGAGATCGTCGCGATGGTCGTGATGGTCAGTCGTTCATGCCCGCAAGAGGCCGGGACCCTGGGGTATATGCGAGGGTCCCAAGGCGACCCCTGCCAAGCCGTTTGAGAGTCGTGAATGTCGCGTTTCAGAGAGGCGCTTGTTTAAGCGTCGAGGGTTAAGCGCCCAAGACGGAGAATGCTGGCCTTAGCGGTGCTTGTTGCGGCCGGGGGGCTGCAGATGCGCGCAGATGAGGGCAGCCCAGCCGGCCTATGGGCACTGCGGCGCCGCATGT
Organism: Melanomma pulvis-pyrius CBS 109.77; assembly: GCA_010093585.1. NCBI lineage: Eukaryota > Fungi > Ascomycota > Dothideomycetes > Pleosporales > Melanommataceae > Melanomma > Melanomma pulvis-pyrius. The sequence goes on from MU001833.1 coordinate 94,703, forward strand.
CGGCCAGCACACGGCGACATCACAGGTGCCCGTGGCGGGTTCCTTCGCCCTTCCCAGCAGCCAGTGTCGTCGTGTGGACGGCCACCAACGCCCATCTCGTCCGGCGCTGCGCACAAGCGGCCACCAAAGCCCAAGAGCGGGCGCCCCGATGGCCAGGCGTGCGATACACATAGTAGTAGACCACCAACAGCCCAGTCGCGGCCCACGGAGCGCAGAGGAGCGGTGCATAAACAATGTCTGTTTCCAACGTTTCTCACGCCGTTTGCGCCGTTTACTACCTACTGTTACGCTGTTTCAATAAACAAATCCTGCTCCTTCACAATCACAATCCTACTCCATCACAATCACGGACCTGAACCGCACCTTGCCGCTCTCCATGTGCTTGACCGCGTCCTCGACCTTGTCAAAGGGGAACTTCTCGATCTTGCACTTGACGTGCTGGTGCTCGGCGAAGTTGATTGCCTCCTCCGAGTCGAGCGCGTGTCCGGACGGCCACCCGTGCACCGACACGCCCTTTGTGATCAACGCGACCGTGTCCACTGGAATATCGCCCACGGCTTCATCAAGTCAGCATTGCGTCCATCGCCAGCGCCATGTTTCATGAGGTCACTTACGAGCGAGGATCAACAACTTGCCCAGCGGCCCGCAGCCCTTCACTAGTGGCCCCATGATCGACGGGTTCGGCGCCGTCACCACAATCAATGACGCACCGCCCATCTTCAGGAGCGCCTCGGCCGCGTCTTCTTTGCTGGTGTCGATGTAGTCGGTTGCGCCCAGCTCCATGGCAAAGTCCTTCTTCGCGCTGCTCTGCGACAGCGCCACGGTCCGGTATCCCATCCTCCGCGCATACTGGATAGCGAGGTGCCCGAGTCCACCCAGGCCCTGCACCGCAACGATGTCGCCGGGAACAATGTTCATCTTGCGGATCCCGTTGAAGACGGTCACGCCGGCGCACAGCAGCGGTGCGTACTCGGCAGGGTCGGCGTCCTTCGGGATGCGGACTGCCGCCTCAGAGCGAAGGGTGCAGTACTCTGCGTCTAGGTCACGTCGTGTCAGCTCAATCTACATTGAGAACGGAAGAAGTATACTGACATCCGCCATCGCGCGTAACACCATTAATGACCTCGTTCTCGCACATCTGGAACAGTCCTCGATTGCACGCCTTGCAAGTGCCGTCATGACCTCCATGCCACGCTCCACCAATCTTGTCGCCGACTTTCCACCTCTTCTCATCGGGTCCGAGGGCAACGACAGTGCCAATTACTTCGTGGCCAGGGATTCGGGGGAAGCTTGCCCTGCACCATGGTTAATCAGCACCCCTCGATTGACTAAAGAGAAGAGGTAGGTAGGGATGGCAGTACGAACATGGCTCCGAAGGCGCCCTGCTGTAGGAAGGAATCCGAATGGCAGACACCGCACGCATTGACCTTGACCAAGACCTCGCCGTGCTGCGGCTCATTGACGGGAACCTCTTTAATGGCCCATGGTGCACCGGGCTTCTCAATGACGACGGCGCGACAGGTCTTTGGAATGCTGGGGGCCATTGCGATCTATAGTTTCAAAGCAATCTTGGGTTGTCAGGCAGGTGAAGCAGGCTCGGAATGCGGTGGATTGGAACAAAGCTAAACAATTCGAAGCAAACTGGACACGATCCCTTTATACCTCTCCCAGGCTACAAGCTTAAAGCCTCTTCTTGTCATCAAGAATAAGAAGCACCGTCGCGCTTTCCTCATGCGTCAGGCCCGCGCGCCGTTGATTGGTGCGATGCGACTCCGGTTCTCCTTGCGTCACTCCCAATGATGGCCTCGCCGTTTATCGCATCGGAGGATACGATTACTACACATGCGGTATCCATCCATCGGCTTTAACATGTGGCTTCCAACCTGAACTCGCGGCGTGCGTGCACTGCGTGTAGCCAGCCGTGTGGATGGCTTATCTGTGCATGTGCTGCGATGTGTATGTGCTTGTATGCATGACGTAGCCCCGCATCATGAACTCTTCTCGCGACCATTTCGACCACCGCTTCGTAAGGATTATTAACTGCACAGGGGCTTGCGGACAATATGGGAGGGCCGAATCGACCATTCCACTAATTCCTACAATGGGTAGAGTCAATTATGTCAAGACACTATCCCGCCGCGGCGGACAAGCGCGGATATGCCAACTGCAGTGTGGAGAGGTTTATAGTAGCTTGCATCATGGAGGTGTGCTAGTGCTTTTTGCTCCGGCATGACCGTCCTCTCATGTGGTAGAGAAGGTCTTTTGACGAGTGCAGAGGCCTCGGCCGATGAATTAGCGTCGTGCAAAGGTAGACAGCCACCGGAGGAGTGACCATCATGACATATCCGGTTATGGGAAGAGAGCCTGGAGCGGTTGTGCAGAGAGGAATTAAGCCGGGCTTAGGAGATAGTCTCACAGAATGCTCAATTTGACGACCTGGGTATGGCATGTCCGAGATTCCTCGCTTCCTCGCTTCCACCTCATAATTCATTGCTATCAATTTTCACAATCCTCTCCCAGATCCAGTGGCACCCCGCCATACTAGCCTTGCAGGACTCGCTCAGCACCTGCCAGCCAATCAAATGCGTTCCCGCGCCACAAGCGAGGAAGCCGCACCCCAGACATCGGTGGCGTCACCGCAACTCCCACCTCAGCTCCATCTTGGCCCCGCCATGCAGGAACATAGTCGAGGACCAGAATGAAGAAGACGCTACTATTGTGCTTTATTCATGGATTCAAGGTAGGCTGCTGCTCTTCGATTGCGGACCACGCCGGGTGCTGAGTACGCGAATCTGACACGTTGCGCAGGGCGGCGAAGACACCTTCGCGACCTTTCCTTCGCACCTCAAAGCTATCCTTCAGCATGCCCTGCCCAAGGTCACCGTGCTAGCGATCACGTACCCGAAGTTTGAGACTCGGGGCGATCTGCACGAGTGCGTGGCGAGGTTCAAGGAATGGTGAGTACGCGGCATGCGAGCAGAGGCGAGGGCGTCATACGTAGTTTAGAAGCTCAGAATTATATGCTGATATGCGCAGGCTCCAAAATAAAGTCATCGACCTCGAGGTCGCCAACCACACTCCTTCTCCCACCGTGGACCCCTCCGTCCGCACTATCCTCGTTGGCCACTCCATGGGAGGCATCGTGGCGGCGGAAACCCTCCTCTCCATCATCCAAGAGCAGCCCATCCACTCCTTACAAAACTCCGCCTCCCACTCGACCTCCTCGCTCCCGGACCCCTCTCTCCTCATGTTCCCCTACATCCAGGGCGTCCTCGCATTCGACACGCCGTATCTGGGTATCGCGCCGGGCGTGGTGGCGCATGGAGCTGAGAAGCACTGGAACACGGCGAACACGGCTTATTCGGCCTATTCGAACCTCGCGGGGGCCTTTGGATGGGGTGGCAAGAGTACGGAAACGGCGGCTGTAGACGCGAGCAGGATGCTTCCGGCGCCCGGAGCCGCGGCAAAGGCAGTCAGCGACTCGAACGCGGATGCAGCGGCAGCACCGCTATGGCAGCGATATGGACGAGTTGCCCTCTTCGCAGGGGCAGCCGGCGCCGTTGCCGCAGGCGGCGCAGCGGCATACATGAAGCGGGACCAGATCACCGAGGGATGGACCTGGGCTACCTCGCACCTCGAATTCGTCGGCAGCCTCGCACGGCCCGAGGACCTCAAGAAGCGCCTCGCCAACGTCGCCAAACTGTCCGACACCCAGAATATCGGCTTCACGAACATCTACACGTGTCTCGGGCACGCCGTGATGAACGAGGGCAAGTCGTATGCGAAGCAGGTGCTAGGCAAGGACCGTACCTTCTGCAACTTGCCGAAGGGCGACTTGAAGAGGTTTTTCATTCCAAGCGTTAATGACAAGAGCACCGCGGAGACGCTCGCTCATATGAGCATGTTCGAGCCGAAGAACAATCCGGGCTATTACAGCATGAGCGAGCATGCCAAGGAGACTATCATCGAGTGGGCGGAGAACGAATGGTACGAGGAGAGCGAGGGGCCCATGAAGGCATTAGCATGGGACGAGGAGGGAGAGCTAGTAGACAGGCCGGTGGCGGAGGACGAGGATGAGGAAATGGCCTGGAGTAAAGATGAGATTTGAGACTGCTTCTAGGGAGGTACAATTGCATTTCTTGATGATTCACGGCCTATGATAGTACACGATGGTGGTGTAGGTGTTTTGGTAGGTTGGTTGGTTGGTTAGGTGGTACCGTCATCTTTCCGTTTTTCGGCCCGGGTCTCTGTTCTCCCGGCATGCAGGGAAATCTCATCGCACGCTGCCGTCCTGGCACCTAGAAATACACAACAAAATTAGCCGCCGTTCATGCCCTGTCTTTCTCTCCACGCTGTCTTCTGTCCCTCGGATGCTTGGCCGCCGCCGCTTCGACTCTTCCTCGATATCGCCTTCTTGGGAGACGAGTGCGGCGCCCCTTTTCCACCATGTTTCGGGTCCCTGCTTGGCTTCGTGGTTCCTATTGCTCCATCTTCGTGTTTGGTGTGGGGATGACTTTCTCGCCAGCTGCGGCGGATTTACGGGGAAGGAAAAAAAACTATTTATTTTGATATTTGGGG